>SCDY01002802.1:0-14002 GCA_004143825.1 Drosophila micromelanica | reverse complement strand
TAGTGCCGAGAGTTTGTGTGTATGTGTTAAATGCTGGGTTCAGGGTATCTCCTAGTCGGGAGGTCCCGACTAGAGCAATCTTACTTGTTTTATATTATTATTCTCGTTGACTAAGTAAAAATGGGATCGATAAGGCCTTAATTCGAAAATCGATAAAAGTTTAATATTTCTAAGATTTTAAAGCTGGAATTAAAGATAGACATTCTGACACCCTGGCAGGTATGGGAGAAATTTTTACCCGGCCACGCCCACTTCCGCACTTATAAGTCGTGGAAACCCATATCTCCACCAAATTTGGATCTAAAGATAACAAAGAGGCCTGTTGGTAAACCCCGACTGCAACGTTCTTACTTGTTTTTAATTGGGCGCCAGTGTACATACTTGAGTATATAAATATATGCGGGTAAAATTCTCGGTTCCTGCTAAATTAAAAGCTGAACAAAGTTCCTGCCAGATACGCCTTGATGTATCTGTAAAAAAAGCAAAAAAAAACAACTTGACTGAGAGGGAAACGAAAACTTTGCGAGGCCACAAAGAAAGACAGCAAGAAGTGCCAAAACAAGCGCGCTTAGGTTCGCAGCAGGGTGAAGACGGAGCCTAAGGTAACTGCGAATTCGTGGGCGGGCGCAAGTTTTCAGCGACCGCGTTCGCGTTGGCGTCGCGAAGATGGCAAAAGGCGCAGACTTCAGGGCAAGCTGCCAATAGGCGCGTTGCTTCAAGTTCGCGGGTGCTCGCCATTGGTGAACTTTAGTTCAGCTTTTACACATTATTCCTACTTCAAAAGACTAGCCGAGCACATGAATTACCTTCCCAGCAAGGCTTCTTCTTCCCGCATGTGTGTAAGTCAGCGCAGTCTGACAGCCTTTTAGTTATACATCTTTTATGTGTTACATTGGGTGAAATGGGTAAAATTTTCAACTTAATTTTCATTTTAAAATTTACTGTTATATATGTATGCCCAACTTGTGCTACTCTACACTACTTTGCTATACACAATACTCATTTTATAAAACTATATTTTGCTATTACATACGGCATCAATTAGGAGATAGGAGCTAGGAGGTACCCTGAACGCAGTCGCAAGTATTTACACTCCTTGTATTCATAAAACCTCCCAAACCCCGCATTTACCACATAATATCACAAAATCTCGACAAAATTTAAAAATGAATTAATTATAATTGACAATTACCAACGAAAAATGAAATACACCACACCGGGAATCGAACCCGTTGACCCTGCACAACTCTTGTCATCTGCACCACAATCCCATCTAAACGCTCTTATGATAAGCAAGTGAGAAGGCTCTAGTCGGGACCGCCCGACTAGGAGATACCCTAATAAGTATTGAGATAGCTAAAAATAAAAAAAAACATTAATTCGCAATTATCAACGAAAATATCAAAAAAAAAAAAAAAATAATTGCGTTCATACGGACAGACGGTCAGCCAGACCGACATTGCGCAAAACCAATAAAACCAATATACTCTTTCACTTCGTGAACGAGCATAAAAATCAAGGAAAGGCTCACAGAGTTCTGATGTTGTCATACAAACGATAAACCTTACTTATGATTATTGATAATTAAAAAAAAGAAACACTTAAATTCCACACTATCTCAGACCGGGAATCAAAACCACATCCAATGTTGTTGTAATAAAATTCAATTTTAGTACACAAAAAATTTCCAAGAAAAACGCCAAACAACATTTTGCATTTTTAGATAGACGTGCTCATGAACAGACAAATTGCGTGCACTTCAGCCAATGATCGTTATGAAAGTTTTAGGACTTATTAAGTGCATTAAAAAGTATGTTCAACCCAATTTGAAATACTATAGTATTTAATTTGCGGTTTTCATGGTTTTATCGATATTGGGAACGATATTGGGAGGAGGTATCCGAAACCTAAAATATTTAAAATCTTCGCTACGCTAACATGTTGAAACATATTTGTTTCGGAGTCAAAAGAGTGATGAACATCGACAATAGGTAAATGGAATGAGTTATCGATCCTTTGAAATACCCTTGATGTGCATACACTTGGCATGCAGACGGACGGACCGACAGACAAACGGACAGACAGACATACAGAAAGACGGACATGGCTAAATCGACACTAGAAAATTCTTAAGTAACTTTTGAACTAAAAGTATGACTTTCATGTGAAGAAGACCAAATCGTAAGTACATAGTACTTGAATTGGGGTTTTTTTATATTAAACAAAAACATCCCTATTTCAGATAAAAGCGAATTGTGCGAAAGCACATTCAATCCCCAAAATGTCTGATGGCAAATGAACTGTTAAAATTTATACAAATCTTTCTGTATTCACAATTTTACTCAAACATCTGCAACTTCTATGTGACTAAAAATAACTGTTTGCGATATATATATATATCATCAGAATATCGTAGCAAAACCTCAAAAGATGTCGCTTTTTGCACATTTCGTTGTGGGCTGTGATTAAAATACTCTGAATCTGCGTATGCTTTACGAGAAATTTTGGGGGTATAGCTTTCATCATTTGTGAGATATGTTTATAGAATGAGGAAAAAAGCCAATAAATATCAATGTTAAGAAAACCACGAAAATTCTCTAGTATGAACGCGAGCATACAGACAGACAAACGGACTTGGCTAAATCGACTTTCCTTTTGCCTTTTTTATATTATTTTTATATTATATATTTATATTATATTTTTCTATTTTTCTAAATTTTATTGAGTTCATATCGAATCTTAACTTATAGTTTTCTAGTTATAATCAACTAAAAACCCGGTGATATTTTTTAAACTAATGATACAATAAATAAATAAATAAATATATATATATAAAAAAAAAGAAATCTTAACTAAAGTTACTCTACAAATATTCCACAAAACCGCTAACACACATTTAAATCTATATACCCATTTTATGGTTATAGAAAATATTAAGAAAAAGTCTATACATTATAAATTCAATTTATCCAAATTATATATATGTAAATTTTGTGTTTTTTTGGGGTATTATTTTAACTTTTAGAAAATGTAAATTGCACAATAAACGTGCGTGCATTGTGTAGAGGATAGAAAAGAGGAAGGTTAAATAAAAGCTGTAATAATAAGTGAGGAGTGAAAAGTAAGTAAGTAACAAGTAAAGTGAGTGGGGAGTAAAAACTACTAAGCCACTTCTTTGTTTTGTGTTTTGTGAGAAAAGCCTATGTGGGTTATTTTAATTAAATAAATAATCGTATTCATCTTTTTGCCGCCACTCTTAGTGCACGTATTACGTATACGTAACGAGGTACAGTTGCGCATCAGCAGCTAATATGGAAATCAGCTTCTGCCTTGTGCTCGCTCGCACTTTTGTTTTTACGCTTGATGCGACTCTTAAAAATGTTGGCAAAAGTTTTCCCACATTCTCTCGTCTCGTTTTATTTTAGAGACTAGCACACACACACACACACGCAAACCAGTTAATTAATTCTTATATCTGTATACACGAATACTCTCGTATTTATGTATACGTGTATTTTCTTTGCTCTTGTTCTTGGCGGCCGCAGCCACAATCTTGGCGTCAGCCTCGCGGGTTTTCGCTCATTATGTTCTACAAAATATACACCAACACAGTTGCAGCCGCAGATACAAACACACTCTCCTATATACACACACACACACATATATATATACCCATACATCCCCAACAACATCTTGAGGCAGCAGCGGAAAGGGCTGCCTTCATGGTCGACAACGCTTTCTGATTGGCTGCTGAAGTTCGCGCTGCTTTTGCGCCGCGCCTAGAGGCCACAAGAAACCCGTTTAAAGATGAAGATGCCACAAACAAGCGCGCAACTATGATGGGTATGATGGGCGCATTCACCCCAAAGAGCAAACATATATACACAGAAAATGAAAATGGTTAGCATGGGTATAAGCAAAAACAGACCCCATTAAGTATACATGTTCTAGATCAGAACGACTAGCTGAGATCACGTCATAGTAGACATCAAAAATGCATATTAAATGTTTTGTAATAGTATTATTAGATATTAACGTATTCAGCGTATATCATAGTCGGGCGCTCCCGGTTGGATCCTCTTACTAACTTGGGAAAATTTCACTTTTTTCAACTTTGTTTTGTAGAAAAACGTAATTTCTTCAATTGTTAAACTGTTTTTAATTTTATTAATAATAATAAAATAAATAAATAAATAATATCATAAATGCAGTGCCACGACAATTGAAAGCACAGCCAAGCCCTTTAGTATTTTTTCGCTATACTGCGCCGTATTTAATTGGGCAACAAATATTTGTGAAAACTCTTTTTTGACAGCATAATGGATGTTTTTTGTTTTTTATTTGTGTAACTGTTCAAATAAAATTAATTTTGTTAATTTTTGTAATAATATTTTGAAGAAAAATAAACAATCACAATAAAATATTAAAACCATTTTTGACAATTTAAACAAGTAAGATTGCTCTTGTCGGGTCCGCCCAACTAGGTGATACCCTGAACCCAGTGCTTAAAACATACCGTATGTACGTCGGCATTTAATGTGTATTAAAGTAGTTAAAAATTTAAAAAAAGGTAATAATTTCAAACGAAAAATGAAATATACTACAATATATCGAACCACTGACCCTCGCTTCATATTCATATTGGTATTCAAATACACTGACGAGCCAAACTGAAACACATGTTCAATGCTCTCCCTTCGACGGTCTGTATTATCTCTTCTACTTTACGCTTGACTAAGATCATAGTTATTTGATAAACTGGAAGAATTATGCGAATCAAAAATGTAAAAAAAGTCAAATGTTACAGTTTTGCACTCGCAATGCAAAACCAATTTATTTTTGTTTTAAAGTTATTTTTACCGTTAAATCTTATTTGTTTTCATTTAAGTCAATTTGTAAACAATTATGATGGATAGTGAAAAGAAAATGAAAATAATCCAATTATTGATAGGAGGCGCATCCGTTAGGAAAATGGCTGACAAATTTGGTGTTAGCCACATGACTGTGCATCAGCTTGCCACGCCCCTAGTGGGGGCCGCCCAAGATTCTAGCTTCAATAGCGGCGAAAAAAATACGTTCATACGAGCAGACGTACTGACGGACAGACGGACAGCAAGACGGATATTGCAAAAAAATTAATAATTCTATGTCACAGCTTATAATTGTAGGTTGTTGTTCAAACTGAAACAGGTAGTCGGGACCGCCCGACTAAGAGATACCCTGAAGCCTGCGATCTATCTTTGTAAGCATTTGATTTACACACACACACACACACACTCACCACACGCACTTTACTCAGTAGCCCCGCTTGATATTCCTTTAAGCTGAATGAATGATTGCTAAAAAATTTGTAGGACTTTTTGGGTGCATTGTTTTTTTTTTTTTTGGTTTTTTCAATATTAGGGGTGATTGGGAGAGGTATCTAAATTTCTATAAAAATCATAACACATTATGTTTAGTGTCTCTTTTTGAATTTAAGAGTTATGGTAAGAAAGCCATGTTTTGAAATCTATTTTTATCGAAAGCCGGGCAAGATATCGAAAAAAAATTATAAAATTGTTCTGCATATGGATTAGGAGTTCTAAAGTCAAAAAGTTTAGGTCCCTATCTCCTTTAGTTTCGAGATCGCTGCGTACATACAGTCAGGCAGACGAACGGACAAACGGACATAGCTAAAAGCTATAGCTGAAAAGCTGTGGTAAATATCCGATCTTTAAGGGCGGGGGCGTTGGGGGCATTCTAGTGGGCGTGGCCGAAATTTTAAGGTTGCAATTTTTGGGAGAAGACGGCTTTAAAACTGTACGAAATATAGATTTTCGTTGGTGCCGTGGCCGAGAAATGTTGTACCGATCTTTAAAGGTATATGTGCGAGATATAGATTTTCGTAGCTTGTGCGTGCGGGAGGGGGAGGGAGGGGTTGTTGTCGGAAATTTTTTTCTCTTACGTCTAGCGGAGCTTCCCAGTAATATTGGGTAGCTGTAGTTCAAAAAATGTGGGAGATATGGGCATTTTTGATTTTTTAGAGCGGGGGAGCTGAGTGCGTTTTAATGGGCGTGGACGGGATATCCAGGATGCAATCTGCGGGGAAGGTTTCCAGCTATCTACGTACCAAATTGGGAGGCTCTTGCTTAAATATTGAGGGAAATATACATGTATTATCAATTTTTGCGTCAGATATAACGAAATATAAAATAGTAACTATAGAATAGAATTAGTAAGTAAAATTCAACAAATAATATTGTAAATGTTCGATAAAAGGTATTTTTCAATTTTCGCTAAGCCTAATTGTATGCTTTACATTTTCCAGCATACAAAACAAACAACGCTGCTTCATAAATTGAAACTAGTTCGAATTTTAGCTGCTAGATGGCGGCCTGGGATGTGTTAATTATCAGAGCAAGCGCCCTCTTTTGGCAAAAGTTTGTAAATAAGGAAATTTTCGCTCTATATCTAAAAGGGTAGTTTTCTCTATAGTCATAAATTCTCTTAGACACAAATTGTTATACATTCTCTTTTTCTTTTCGGTCGCAGTTGAGGCAAACTTTCTCTTTCCCCTCACCAATAATCTGGGATATCCAGGATAGCAAGGGGAATGTGAAAGCTCCCAAGAAAGATTTATCTTTATGTTTCAGCAACACGTAGAGTTACATAGACCTATGCACGAAATACCCTTGCCGGGGTAATAAAATATTTGCATTAAATATGTGACGTAATAAAAAACAAGTTAATAAATGCCTACTTTAAAACAGACTAATCTCTCAGCTAAGAAAAAAATATTTATCATGGAAACTTCCTTTTGATTCAAGCTATTCATATATCGGAAGCAAACACATTCAATACACAATCTCTTATTTTATTTGTTATACTCGTTCATGAAGCGAAGACAGTTTATTGGGCAAAGCAATAAAATTCACAATTTTAAACTAGAGTTCCCAAAATTGGTATAGAAGACCATGATACTCCAGTCTTGCCCATTAGAAATGGCTATGGGTATATCCAAGGTTTTTCAGCTTGTTTACTGTATAGTGTAGGAATACTCCCCCAATTATCACAGCAAACATTTTTGGCCACGCCTCCTCCCGCAAAAACCGATCTACCTTATATTTTCTGTATGTTTCCGACAATTTTAATGATGCCCCAGCCACCCGACCCCCACAAATCGGGAAAGCTTACATCTTCCTCAGTTTTAGAGCTAGAGACCCCCAATATTTAGGTAAACAAAAATTAATTTCAAAAAACCGAAATTTTCCAAAATAACAATAATAATTAAGACCGTGAACGTCGTAAAGTAAATAATTAATTTCCTATCAGAAAAAAGAGTCTTAAAGTTTAATTTTCATACCATTCAAGCGCTATTAGAAGTTTATTTGTAGCACTTACCTGGAAAGAGCAGCTTTTTAATCTAAGGTCAAGACAACATCCATCCAGTGCAACTTCTCGACAACATCCAGATCTTCCCTCCCGCTTCATAAAGCCCCAACATTTTCACATATTATATTTAGCCATGTATTTACAGTTTAGTAGAAATACGTTATGGAATCAGAGACATAATCTAAATAAAAATAAAATTATACAAAATATATTTTTAAGGATCTAGTCATCAACTAAAAAGCAAAAATTAGCATTTGAGCTATAGAAGCTGTAATACCACTTAATTGGTGGGTTAATATCTTACTCTTAAATAAAAATAATAATAATAAGTCAACACACAAATCAAGCATCGTAGTAACTTAGACCGTAGACCGTTATCAACATGAGTCTTATAAAAATATGTTTAACAAGTGCTTTATAAGAAAAAATTGAAAATCAGATAATTTACTCTGAGCCCATTGGGTAAAAAATGGATATACTAGTTTTGTCCGATCCCATAAAGTGTATATATTTCAGGTCAGCGCCACCAGTTAAGTCAATTTAGCCATGTCCGTCTGCTTGTCGTTCTGTCCGACCGTATGTATGAGCGCATCAATCTTGGAAACTATAAGAAATAGACTCTTTAAATTTTCGAATATAAACTCGTTCAATTAGAATGTAACTCCAATGTTTGTCTATACAAATAATTAAAACATTACGTGTAATTTATGAATTTTTTTGCTTCATCCAAAATGTGAATGGGCAATTGATTAGTTTAAATTAGATTAAAATTAATTTATACATACTAATAATTATAAACATATATCAAGATTTCGTACCCATTGGTCAAACATTTCAAAAAAACAAACAAGGAATGAAAAATGGACAGGGGAGCAGGCTTAGATAAATCAACTGTACTGTAGAAGGTCATTGGGAGAGCTTTCTCTTGCCGTTGTAAACAGTTTAAAAACGTAGTCAATAGCAGATATAAACTTTTATGAATTTCTAAACATTTTTTTAGAGGAGGGTACACACAAGAATACCGACAATTTTGTGAGAAACCAATATTCGAATCAGAACAACCAATACAAAGATGTAATGTCCTTGAAAATGATGTATTTTGTTGTTTTATCTGAAATAACAATTTCGTATATTTTCTAATTTCTTATTTTTAAGAAAACAAGATGCTTTAACAACTTCAACTGAGCAAAAAATAATTAAATCAAACTGAATTTGAAGTTTTTCTAAATTTAAATGCAACAAAAAGGACATTAGAGCATCCAGCTAGGAAGTACCTATAAATATGTTAGGTTTCTAACCAATCAAGATGGACGAACTTTTCTTGGTGCACCGATGATGTAAACCTTGGAATGTTGGTTTGCCATTACAACAATTGCATAACTGTCAAATGGGAAACCTATATACAAATACAATCGCATTTATTTATATTTGTTTTATTAAAAAAACAAACTTAATTTCTACGGTAATCAAAGCTACGCAATTACAATTTATCAAGCCTAATGGGATGCTTTTTTTTGTACTTAGTAGATTGTCGACTTGTATTGTACTGGATCCATTTAGTGTAGTCTTATTTTAGCTATCAGTTGGCGCTACGAAACAATATTTATTAATTCCGGGTATGGGCCGGATGGCTCACGTTGTCCGTTAGGCTCACTTCGGCCGCGACCTCGCCCCCGTACTTTTTGAGAAACAAAAACAAAAAAAAAGAAGGGAGAAAAAGAATTTAAATAAATAAGAAAACCAACCACCAGCGACGACAGCCCCATTGCCAGGTTAGATACAAAGCACAATTCGCATCGTGAGGAGAGCAATCCAGCATCTTCCCACCGCCCACCCAACACTCTCTCTATCCAGAAGGACCGGCAGTGGTTCAGAGTCAACAGAGTCCAAGCCGTCGACAGCGCAAAAAAGGCTGTGGGGCCAGCTTGGAAGCCAAAGAAAAATTGGTGTTTCACTGCCTTACGGCCGAACGCCATCGACGAGCTTCTCCGGACTGTGGGAGTTCGAGGGCGGGGGCGGGGGCGGGGGCGGGCCGGAAAGGATGGAAGTGAGTTGAAGAGAAATAAGTCGACAGCGCGTTGTTTCTCTGCCAACGTCGTCGTCATCATCATCGTCATCATCGTCATCATCATCATCAATATTTGAATTTAAAATTTCTTATTTTGCAAACGCGCGCCATATTTATTTCTTCTTTTGATTTTTCTCGCCTCCCTTCTTGTCACTTCGCGTACGTTCCAGTTTTAGGCGGTCGGCCGGCTTTTTAGATGGCCCAGCGTCCTGCATCCTGAGTCCTGCGCATACCGACCACCACCCACCCACCCACCCACCCACCCACCACCGTTTTGTTTTATTACGCAAGCATTTTCTCCCATTAATAGCCGCGAGGCATTAAATTTTTAAATCACCCGCTTCTGCCGGGCCAAGGTGGGGTGGCAAACACGATGACGATGGCGATGGCGATATCGATGGAGTGGGCTGGAAAAATTAGGATGGGGCATGGGGTACGGTATGGGGCATGGGCTAGCGGGCCGCACAAATTAAATGGGGAATGGTATGGCAAGTACAGTCACGCAGAAAAACTTAGCTTTTATATTCGCCACTTTTGTAAAAAGAAAAATTTGTGGGCATTTTGCCTTATGCGGATTCATAAAATTTGTGTACTCTCTTGCTTAAAGACCTTCAAGAAAAGAAATCATATACAAAATATTACATTGGCTACTGTTGGCCCATTTATAACATAATATAATCCTATTGTCTAACTTACTGTCATTTAGAAAATTACACAACGATATTTGAGGTTCAAATCTCAGGCAGGTGTATCTTAAAGAATGTTATAATAAAGTAGTCCGATTTAGACACTAGTGCTAGTTCTATATATTTGAATGACTATCGATAAAAAATGATTATCATATAGGTAAAGAAACCATTCCAACTTCATGTGATTCATGTTTTGTCCATTTTAAGCGCCTTCCTCACTGATATATCCCAACATGCGACAAGCACATCAAACAAGAGGTCCACATTTAAAATAACCCAATTTTACTGAATTTTTAAAATAAATTCTTATCTAAAAAATATATAGTTATAGATTTAATAAAAGCAACAAAAAAGGTCAAGTTCAATAATGTTCAATCACAATCAAGAAATTCTTTGTGATTTTATTTAGAAAATCAAACAAAAAATGTGCAAGAGGATGTTAGATGCAATTTATCGGGATCTTTTTAAAATAAATTTTGAGCTAAAAAAATATGTATAGTTATAGATTTAATAAAAGCAAAAAGAAGTAGGTCAACAAGTTTAACTCGGTCCGAAAACAATCACAATTAAAAAATATTTAGTGATTTTATTTAGAAAATCAAACAAAAAATTGAGAAGTCCTGACGGACGATAATCCCTGCCGCGTCAAGTAGGCGCACATTTATGTAAATCAACACCAGACCAGCTCAGGTACCGGCCACCCCTTTAAGATTTCTATATTGAAACGAAACCCCTAGGCCTAAGAAATGGAAAGAAAAAAAAATGGGTTGCGGTGCAACTTAAGGATGCTGCGAAGGTTGCCTGTTTAGTTGGTGTTGTTGTTGTTGTTGTTGTTGACCCACCGGACATTTCTGGCCCACTGGGCGGCCAAAGGCAACGACAACGGCAACGGCAAAGGGCACACCTGGAAAACTGGTTTTCTCACGATACCCTAAGGTCGCTGTCATCGCCAGCGCAGAGTTGGTGTTGGGGTGAGGGGCAGGCACACGAGCAGGACAACTGCAGGACATTAGGTCCAGCAGATGCGCGCGAAAGCTGCTGCAGCAGCAAGTATTCAAATTAGTTTTACTTTCGGCTTCATTATGCATTAGAGTTGAGGCTCAGCGGACCGGACCATTGGCAAGTACGATCCCATAGGGGGTTGGGAGTGTCCTGTTTGTCCTGTTTTGCCCTGCGTAGGTCAGTTGTAGGCAATCATTCAAATTTGCATACACGGATAAAGAGCAAACTGGATAAACCGGTCGTATCAAGTTCTGCATACGTGACTGAATACATATATATGTATATAGCAAAGTATAGTTCATATGTGTGCCGGCCAGTGGTTGCCACTTTGTTGTGACTCCCCATTAATGCTCACAACAATTGGGCATGCGAGAGCGAGTTCTCATCTTCCTCCCATACACATACACATGCACACATGCACACATGTGAAAGTGAATGTATTCAGCAAAAACATTGTAGATGTTTTTTGCGACCACGCGGCTCATTTTGAGTTCAACACCGAAGCCGAACATGTGTGAGCTCCGAGATTATCCAAATAAACGCAAAACTTACAAAACATCAAATATTTTATAATGCATTGTAAATCAAAGCTTTATTGCTGTGCACCTGTTTTGAAAAACATATCAATAATAATATCATGAATTAGAGAAAGCGAACACCAACGGCTTAAAATACAAGGCATATTCCAATCTTATATTGTATATAATTGTATTAATATTAACTAATTTTGTACAACCTTTACATTACAAGGATTTGGCCCGCTTGACGAAAGTGTGTGTATAAATATCCAGTTATTTAAAAAAAAAAAATTATGCAGTTGTACAATTTTTTTTTAACAAAATAAATACACATAGTTCCTGATATTCTAATTTGCTGATCCAGCGATTAAAACGCAAAGTAAAAGGTGAAAGGAAATAGTGAAATAAATGTAAAAAGTGAAAATTTAATTTAAAATTAAATTTGTATATTCATTATAAAATTGGATTGGTTGAATTCGCGAAATCAGTTTTTTTATAATTAGCATTAGATTTTGACATTGCTTGCATTGTTTGAACTTGTAGAGAACTTAAATAAGCACAGAAAAAATACCTTTTTCATATTTTTTATGCGAATATTCGAAAATGAGTTTTAATCTAATTGACCGAAAATTTAAAATCGACCTTCCCAATTTCCATGCAAGTGGGTTAATTGAATACCGTTAATACAGAGCTTCCATAAAGATCTTTGACATCATTTTGAATCCGATCGATTTGAAAATAAAGCATGTATTGCAACCATTTTTAATAAGCTATCCTGTTTTGCAAGCAGATTTAAAAAAATTGTATGTTGTTCATATTTTGTGATTTAAAGAAAGCTAAGCACATGAAACTTTAAATATTTATCAGTGAAAATCAAATTGGAGCCTGGCCGAAGAAGAACAAAAAAGTTGCAAGCAACGGGTTTTCACCATTTTACTGTGAAATTCTCTGCCTTGTAGGTTTCATGCGATTAATATCGATCACTGATGGGGACAAACAGATTTATATCTACTACAAGGATATTGAAAATTCCAGCTTCCACACACAAATCTTGGGTTTGATTCAAGATTCTTGGATTTAAGGACGACAAGTACTTTAAAAAAGATTTCGTTTTATCAGAATCGGATTGGATTTTCAATATAGGTTCAAAGAAAAACAAGTATGAATGGAATATAATTCAGATAAAGCATTAAAAACGTTTTAATTAATTACGAAATACATACTGCAATAGTCTGAAATATGCATCTAACGTTATATTTTATTTATTTATATAATGCTTGCGTAACATTTGTTTTCAATTAAATCGACTAGCATTTATTTTCTACCATTTTTATTTTTTATAGATTTTTCTCTACACCAACTCTTTGGTGTTTCTAAAGCTATTGGGCAAGCAATTGTCTCATTGTTGTAAGTATTTTTTGCCTCCTTTGAAATAACTCGAAACTCGCGGGTGCTAGAAGAGGGTGGACGTTGAAATGGACGCTTCACATTTATATTTGATTGTGTGTGTGTGTGTGTTTGTGTTTGTGTATCGGTCGTTCGTTCGCTCAGCCAACCATCTTGTTTCTTCCACAGTACGAATACTCACCACCAGAAGAAGAGAACGCAGGCAGAAGCAGAGGCAGAGGCAGAAGCAGAAGCAGAAGCAGAAACAGAACAACAAAAGGAACAACCATTCCAACGCCCCTGCCAAGGCCATAGCACGAGTCCGAGTCCGAGTCCGATAGCTGCACACGACCATTTGCTTGCTCGTAAAACATCAGCAAAAGAGTGGGGGGTGGAAACGCGCACAGAAACAATGGCGGGGAGCGGAGAAGCAATATGAACACAGGGCATGGATGTTGTTGTTGTTGTTGTTGGTGACCAAAAAGGCATCCCAACTGAACAAGCACTTATTTTAAAATTATCGACTTAAAATACTCGACTGCCAGAGCACCAAATATGATATTGGCGGACTAAAACATGTTTACTGATCAAACTATTTATTTGTATATAACTGAAGATAAAACAAGTTCCATTGCTCTTGCTCTTGTCGGGACTGCCCGACAAGAAGATACCCTAAACCCAAGCGTACGGCACTTGACAAGCATAGAAAAAATTAATTAATTAATTAATTATCAACAAAAACAAAATAAATTTCCCTCTTTAAACCGGTTTGAAACGCTAAATAAAATGTTCGAATTTGTCAAAAATAAAAAACAAAATAGGTTCCTTAACTTCCTTAAAACCAAACTTAACAATTCCGAAAAAGAATTAAAAAAACAAGTGAGAAGGCTCTAGTCGGGGCCGCCCGACTAGGAGATACCCTGAACCCTGCGATCTGGTTCCATAAACATTTCAGCTCGTTTACACAT
>SCDY01002801.1:0-16286 GCA_004143825.1 Drosophila micromelanica | reverse complement strand
ACACACACACACACACACACACACACACACACACACACACACACACACTTACACACACATACATATATATATATATATATATATACATATAGCGAAAGACAGCTGCGACGTCGACAGCGACAGCATCAATTTCCAAGTTGCGCTGATAAAAAAAAAGCAATACACACACACACACATACACACATAGCTGCGTGCAGCTAGTGCCTAGGCAAGGACTAAAAGGACATGGCCGCGTTACCAAAAGCTCTGTCATAAAGCAAACAACTGATTGAGTTTGTTTAGGCCATTGCCAGTGAAGTGGGCTGAAGGGTCGAGAAAAGACGGCGTTTGCTGGTTTAGTTGCCAAGCGGGGTGTTTTTTTTTCTCAGTGTGCGTGTGTGTGTTTGTGTGTGTGTGCACGCGCCTTATTAGCTTCTGTTAGCGGCACTCATAAATTTGGTTTGCGGCTGCTGCTGCTGCTGCTATTGGCTGTTTTAATGGATAACATGGCTTAAACAAATATTGAGTTGCCACTTTCTCAAATATACCCTAACAAAAGCAAGCGAGGTCAAGCTGAGTAAACAACAGCTCAAGTTGTACAAATCACACACTCAAACAATAAATTGTTGCGAATGTATCCCAAATATGTGTGTAAAAAAGATATTGTTTCCAGACTGAGTTTCTTTGAATATATTATAAATAAATTCTACAAAAATATATTATAATTTGAAAAAAAAAAACATCAGAAATACATTTATTATCCTGCTATCACTAGAAGTATTTTGTGCATATTAGAATTTTTGAAAAATTGGTTTTATATATAGATAAAGCAAAATGTTAAAAGTATGTCAAACCTGAATATTTGTATTATTATACCATTAAAATTTTTGAAAACTTTTTTTAAAAAAGCATTTTAAACCACTTTAAACATAGTTTCGATTAAAGTATCGGAGTATCAATATATCGATTAAATTCGATATTCAATAGTTAAATTCCTCAAAAACAAAATGTAGAGAATCTAATTTTAAATATGATAATATATTCTGATATATTGGTTTTAATATCAATGCATTTCACACGTATCGAATTGAATATCATAAATTTCTCATCTCAACATCGATATATCAATATCGTCGTATCGATATGCATCCCTACTTTAAACTATCAAAAACTATGTTTTGTTTTTATTAACAAACTGACCTCTTTTTTTTATAGTATGTATCTAATTATAGCTTTAATTTTCATTTAAAAATCAGCAGAGTATTTAAAAAGTGGGTAAAATATTATAATAAGTTTCAAATATAACAATTATTGAGTACAACAATTATTGATTGCAAGAATTCCAGTAAAAGCAAAGTCGTAAGTTGTAAAAAGTTTTCGATTAGTTGCAAAAGAAAATAAAAAAGTGATAATAATAAAGTTAAGTTGAAATTCCTGTTAAATGAATGCCAAAAGTTTGATTGATTCCCACAAAAAATTCAGAGAATATCGAGCTGCCTACTTGTTTTGGCGAACGTGGCTTACTTGTGCAATTAAGTTGTATATACCAGTGTGTTCCAGATAAGCTGTTGACCATACTTCGATTTGGTCATGTTTTTTTTTTGTTTTTTGCTAATTTTTACTAGTTGGAAATAATCTGTAGAACTCTGTGTAACCTGTAGCCCGTTGATGCATTCCAATTTAAGCCATTTGGGTCGTGAGGGCGAGTTTAGAAGCAGACGCTGCATTTTGTCGCGACAGAGCAAATGGCAAAAAGAGAAAGATAGCTTGTGAGCGAGGTGGAGAGTGAGACAGAGAAAGAGAGAGGGAGAGAGGGAGGGAGCGAGCAAATGGCAACTGCATTCCCCAGGGTAGTTGAAGTTGGCTGGGCCGTTGGGTTTCGCCAGGTGAATATCCAAATAGGAGCAGCAGCAACATCAGAGGGGCGCACGCGTCTCTGGGAAGCTGCAGTGGGCGTTCACACAAACACAACAACACCAAAAGCACACGCACAACAACAACACACACACGCACACATAAGCATGGAAATAATTAATGAGTTTATGTGGGAGCAAAGTGTGTGCGTGTACATAAGATTGGATTAGGCAACATGTCTGTTTACCTCCAGGGTCGCATCATAGAACAGTTGAAACCTGAACAGAGGCCACACAAAAGCAGCTTATAATGTGGCCATATTTTTCCAAAAAAAGTGCCTTTTTAATGGGTCTTTTCAAAAGTCTAAAATAATCAGAAACAAAAAACAAACTAAATTCAAATTAGCTAAAAATTCAATAAAAGCTCCAAAACTCTACAGCTGAATTTCAAAGTACATATATGCACTTTTATTGAATTAAACATGATATTAAAATGCATTATTTCTGCATTTTGTTAAAAATCAATTTTAAAACGTTCATGACAGATTTTAAGTAAATTTTACTTTAACTTGCTTTAATACAAAAATCATAAATGAACAGAAACATAAAAGCAAAAAACTTTTTAAACATATTTATATGCTATGAAAAATGTATTAAAAATTAATTATTGTAAAGAGGTTTAAATTTAATTGAGTCAAATACATTTCAAGAATGTAAAAATTTTAAACAGTTAAATATAATAATATATTTATTTGCTTTAATTTTATTTTTTTTGTAATTTCACAATTCTTAGAATAAAATTTTTGGCATTTATCTTTTTATATATTAAATTACAAAAAATTCACGCCATAACTATTGAAAATACGTGAAAAATGAAATGTGCAATAAATTGCACAATAAATTGAATCTTTCACTTTCTGTTTCATCAATAAAAACAACAAAGTAAATGCTTTATATCACATTTGTATTTGCGTTTACCTAATCCAATATTAATTGAAGTCTTAAATTTTCTTTAAGTTCCTTAAAATGCCAAAGAAATTGAAAACTGTTTCAATGCCATCAAAATGATTGCTGTTGTTTGCGGTCTGCTGTTAAATAATTTTGGTATTATTTATTATTGATTTCACTTGACTCTTTGGTTGATTTAGTTAAGTCAAGGACAACGCTGCGTATGTGTGACATGTGTATATAAAATATTACGTATACGCAGCGAACAAAATTGAGTGTAGAGAAAAGTAAAGAGAATTGAGAGACTTGAATGCTGTTTGTCTGTCTTGTTGTCGGTTGCGATAAACGTTCAAGTTATGAATGCTAAATGCTAAATCAATAATGTCAAAAGACACACACACACACACACACACACACACTCACACACCTACAGCCTGTACATAAACATGTTCGTATATGCAAACGGATGCTTAAATATTTAAGTAGTTTGTTAAGGGATGTGAGCTTTGGGTGGGTCTACGGGCTGCTTTTCGCTTGCCGGCCTGTAAATGCTAATAGTACAAATGTCTGTTGGGGCCATGAAAGAAGAAATGGCCAAAAGACACACAAGCATACATAAATATATAAATATGTGAGCATGTACATATGTTGGCATGTGTAACAACCAACACACACACACACACACACACATACACAGCCACAAGCAGACAGAAAAACGATTTGCCTTTTATGCATGACACGTAGGTCGACTGTTAAAACCTTCGGCAGTTTGCTTTGGGTACCCTATCCCAACACCCAACCAAAACCCATCCACCCATCAAACACCCACAAACACCCACACACACACACACACGCCACTTATATACATTTGCTATATAACATTGATATACATAACATTTATATATACATACGTGTTTTTTTATAAAGTCGTTCTTTTTGGCACCAGCGCGACTCACAAATGAGGCATATTTGCCCCGTCCTTGTTGTTGCCCTTAAGTGTCGGCTAACACAATAGCAACAAGGCTAACTTATTGATTTGTGTACATGCAGCCAAACAAATAACAAACAACTGACTGATTTGTTTATAATATTTTTACACAGGCGAGAAAAGAAATTTCATTTAAATTAAATTAAATAAAACAAAAATTTTCAAATTAAAACTATTCAAAAATAAAACTAAAAAAAAAAACTTTTTTTTTTAAATTTATTTAAATTTAAAAAAAAGAAAGGGAAACTTTATTTAACTTAAATCAAATATAACAAAAATTAAAATAACTATATATATATTAAAATTTATTTAAAACAAGCAAATTTGATTGTTTCGAGAGTTTGTGACTAGAATATACCCTTTACTCTTTAAAAATCAGCTTTATTTTATATTTGTTATATAATTACAAAATGAATTTTGTCTTAAAATTCATAAATATTTAAATACTACAAATATTTATAAATTCTTGCAAAACAAATTCTTAAAATTGTTATATTCTCATCAAATTTTATATCTTTTAATTATTATGGGGGGTGTCAAATTGAAAGTTTTGTTTCTGGCTTCGCTTAACAAATAGACAGACTTCTTTTTACTTCTTTTAGCCGTGAGAGAGAGAGGGAAAAATTCAGCTATAAATAGGTCAGGCTACTCGGGCAAACAATTGTTAAGTGCAAAACTACTTAAAGCTGTCGACTAATCGCGTAATTCATTGTTGGTTATTTACGAGCATAAAGCATGTGACAAATTCAATGATGATGATGTTGGCGATGATGAAATCATTTCACGAAGAGTCACGAATGTGACGGAAAGAAAGAACAAATTGTCGAGAGATCAACGAGAAGCGAGTCAGAACGTTGCAGGCGGGCATAACCAACGGCGCAATACTCGTTAACTGTCAAATAATAATTTTAATTTATATATAATTTACATTTAAATCCAAAATTGTTTAAGATGCAAACCTAATATACTCTTTTCACTTTGGGCTATGAGCAATAGTTTTGAAAATATGCGCACATTGCGTATGAGTAATATTCAGACACAAAAAAAAATACAGCTTTAGCTCTCCTCGAATATTTCTTTGTTTCTCTCTCTCTCCCTCTCTCTCTATCTGACTTTCTTATTTGCGCATTTTCTCATTAACAATTAGTAATAAACGTCTGCTTGCTTATGAAATTCCATTCAAGTGATTTTGACCACGTTAGCAAAAACGAGCAAGGTTGCGATTGGCACGTGCTTAACTAACAGATACCCTGCACTTATTTAAGAAAGAATATTATCAGTAACTGACGAACTTTGCGCCAAAGCAATATAAAAGCAAAAATTAAATTAAATCGCACACACAAAGTTGGATGTTAGCACCAAGCGGTACGAATACCACTAATAGAGCCCATAGAGCCAAGCACCTGGCAACAACTGTCGCTTCTTTTAAGAATATATTAGTATATACATATGTATATATATATACATTCAAGTATATATGTATATATTTAAAGGCTGACTTTGTTTACTTGTCGTCGTTGTCATCGTCGATTTGCAAAACTGAAACTCTATTTGCTTCGCAATATTCCCAATCCGTTGGTTCATTTCTTTTGGACATTGAATTGATGACGTTGCCCCATTGAAGGTTAACGGTTTACACAGCTTATGCACTCCAGTCAGAGCTCAAATTAGTTGCAAGTGGCACGCAAAACTTTTCAAAGTTCAGAGTTCAACTTAACTCGACAATAACAAACAGTTTTGCACCTGACTAAAACAGAAAACTGTTCTAAATCTGATTACTTGTTGTTTTTTTTTTTTCAAAAAACTTCAAGAACCTTTTTTTTTTTTAATTAAATACATTTAAATTAAGTCGGATTTTCGTATGTATAGTTAACGTAAATTGTAGCAGATTTTTCGTATTAAATTCTAGTTTACCAAATATCTTAGTAAAAATATATTTAGTCAAAAAATAACTTTAGAGCTTCTTTAAAAGCTGTATTTTTATAGACCAAAATTTAGTTAAATTTCTTATTTTTATTATGTTTTTTTTTTTGTTTGTTATAAAAGCTTCATTACTTCATCAATCAGAATCAATCAAAGCTAATCCAACACAAAAGTTTACATTTAAAATGAAATTGGATTTTCAGAAAAAGTTCATCATTTCGCCAAGGAGCTAATGTTATAAATCTTAGCTTATTTTGATCTGCATTTGAAAATACTTGACAAGTAATTCTTTTTTGTTAATTCTTATTAAAACGATTAAGTCAATTGATTCACTCACTGCGATTTCGTTTTATACGTTTTCAATGTAACAGGAACAAGAAACTTACCTAGAAAAGAAGAAAAAAAAGAGGAATTTGAATTAGATACAAAATTTATATAGTAAGAGAATTTTTTAGCATTATGATAATTTATGTATATTAATATATATAACATATATATATATATATATATATATATATATATATACACAATATATATTGTGTATTGCGGTTAAACTAAATTATTTGTATTGTCTTTAACCAACCAAGCTGACCTAGACAATAAAATCTATGTAAGCTATGATGACCAAATAAGTATACCCTGTAAATACATTAATATGGCTAATATATTTCTTATATTTCTTTATAAGTGCATCATAGATAAATAGGTGTGATGATTATTTTTATTGATTGTGATTATTATCAATATAACTCCTATATTAGTTCTTAAATTTGATTAAAAATAGAAGAAATTTTTCTCAAAAAAAAAGATTTTTTAGAAAATAAAATAATTTTGAAGTCTAACACGGTTTTCATTTGGGTTTTGTGTGATTTTATTTTTGTTGTGCACAAAAAAAATTTGCGCACTGCATTTTTGCGTTGGTCATTGATTGCACGGCATGATAAATGGGCCAACAACAACAACAGCAACAACAATAACAATTCAATAAAGAGTGCAATGTATGTGTGCATGTATTTAACATACACACAAACATATGTGAATTGCTTTGTTTGTGGCTAAACGGGCAACGGGTATATAAAACAATGCATGTACATAAATAAACGAGTATATAAATATATATATTATAGGGTATACATATATAATCATATGTGTGCTATATATATATATACACTATATAAGCATATGTACGCGCCTCAGATTATATAAATACGAAATTCAATTGAAAGTCGTTCAAGTGCAAAATACGCGAAAGAAAACAACAAAAAAAAAACCAAACACAGCAACAAAAAGAAACGAGAAAAAAACAATTAAAATCAAAAAGCTTCGACTGTGATTGCAAATGTTGGATTAAGCGCAGCAAACAGAGAAAATAGGGAGAACGTATGTAGGAGAAAAGAAGAGCACGAGAGAGAGAGAGAGAGAGAGAGAGAGAGAGAGAGGTCGCGTGAGAATCAGCCCGAGAGAGCAAGAGAGAGAGAGAGAGAGAGCTTGTGGAATAGAAATGTGGGTCTATATGGATATATACTCAGATATATATGTATATAAAAATAAATATGTGCCTGCAATTGAAATTGTAAACAAAAATGTCATAGATGAGAAAACTGTGAACTGTAAAACTGTATTTAAGTTTCGACACAATCGCACATTAAGCAGATACAATGCGATTGCATCGAGATACAAATCGCTGTGTTTGAAATTGCACAAAATTAGGAAATTGAATTTAAATTTAATAAGCATTTATACATTTAAAATCTAGCTAGATATTGAACTTTCTTCTTTAATAAACTCTCATATAAGAATATATTAGCAATATCAAATCTTCAAGAAAGCAAAAAACTTTTTTGCTTTAGCAAATTTGTTGGCTGTTGACTATATGATTGTTTTTATTGAACCAGTTTAGAAAGTGGTTCACATTTAGATTAATTTAAATGCATAATATTAATTGTACAAATATAATTTGCTTAAATTCTAGGAGAGCCAAAAATATCTCAACATTTTTAACAGTGCATTTTATTTTATTGTTTGTCGTTTTTTAATATGTGAAATTTTAATCAGAGTTCATAGTGATTTTTTTTCCCAGAATTTATTTTGGGGAATTTTACAAATATTACATCAAAAATGATTTATATTTTAATGAAGAATAAGAAATAATAGTTGCTTGGAAACAAATAGTTGAACAATTTTAAATATAAAAATCAATATAATTTCATATTAATTGCAAGCGTAGAAAAATAAAACTCTGTGGGAAATATGCATTGCCCTGGTAGCCTGTCGATTGCAACACAAAACAAACGCAATGTAAAAGGAAAAATCAAAATAAAAAAAAAGTTAAATATTAAAACAATTGCGACAAAAAAGAAAAACCAGTTCTGCACTTGTCAAGCGGTGGATTGCAGTCTTTGTGCTATTTAGCTGTTGATTCGCATTCGAATGCAAAATATCGAGACAAAAACCATATACGCAGATACATTTTAGAGAGATACACACACACGAATACACAGATACACACACACACATGGACAATAACAATGCGCATATTTGTATCTTTCTGTTGACTCCATGCAATAATTAACAAAATGCAAAACAAAAAATGCAAAAATGCTCACAAATGTTTTTCAATTGGGTCACAACTGCAAAACGTGGCGTATGAGTAATTTACAATATTGCAAACGACAAAAGCAACAAATAAAAAAAAAGTAGCTACAACTATAACCATAGCTATAGTTGTGGATATAATACCAATTAGAATTGAAATTTGTTTATAAGTTACTTTTTTTTTGTCTTCTTTTTACTTTTTCAGTTCACAGTTCTCTTTGCCGACGACAACTAAACGAATTATTTAGGTATATATATAAACATATATACTCGTTTATACACTATATACTTTGTATATAGTATCTCTCGTTGTTTGTTGCCTTATAAATAGAAACCGCTATGAACACATTGAGCAAAGTAAACTGATAAGCGCTAAATAAATACATTTACTTTGTGCACACAACTACAACGAGTTTTTAGGGGTTGGGGGTTGGACGGGATTTGGGGTTGGTACAGCGACTGGGGTCTGAGGTCGGTTACTTGCTCGGGTTGATCCGCTTAACGGAACGTGCTAGCAAAATTGTAATACCAGAGCTAAAAGCAAAGTTTAACATTAACATTACACTTAAGCCATATGGCGGCCCTGCTTTGAACGACTAGCGGATACCCTATGTACTATGTGCATTTTAATCTGGTAAAACTCTCGGATCCACAGCTCGCATATTTCAAATTCCTATAACTTTGGCAAAACTGAACCGATTTTCATGTTTTATGGCATTTTGCTCATAATTTGTCATCTAAATTGATTCTACATTTACAATACGTGAATTTAAAACAACAAAATTTTTTTTAATTTTTTGGTCAAAAAATCACCTACTCCCTCCTTATGTGATTAAAAAAAAAAAAAATTTTTTTAAATTTAAAATTGCGAGTTCGTACTTTTAATCGATTTTAGTGGTCACAATTGGCATAAAAAACAACTTTAATATTGTTTCTGAGGGGAGTCAAATTTTTGGTCAAAAATCATGCGAAAATTGACAAAAATTTTGACATGTAAAGTTCTCGGATCCGTTTCCCCCATACTTCAAACTCCCATAACTTTACCAAAACTGAACCGATTTTCATGTTTGATGGCATTTTCGTCATGAATTGTCATCTAAATTTAATCTACATTTAAAATCTATGCGTTTTTGAAAATAAATTTTTTTTTGAATTTTTTGGTCAAAATCTCTTATGTATTTAAAAAAAAATTTTTTTTCAAAATTTAAAAATGCGAATTTGTAGTTTTAATTGATTTTTATGGTCAAAATAAGCATAAAAAACCACATTTAAGTTGATTCTGAAGGAGTAAATTTTTTTGTTAAAAATCATGCCAAAATTGACAAAAATTTTAACAAGTAAAGCTCTTATATCCATAACTCCCATGACTCAAACTCGCATAACTAGGTCAAAACTGTACAGATTTTCATGTTTACGGCATTTTGGTCATGATCTGTCATCTAAATTAAATCTACATTTAAAATCTGTGCGTTTTTGAATATAATTTTTTTTTAAATTTTTTGGTCAAAAATCACGTATACTCCCCTTATTAATTTAAACAAAAATTTTTTTGAAATTTTAATAATGCGAATTTGTAGTTTTAATTTATTTTGATGGTGAAAAGAAGCATAAAAAACCACATTTAAGTTGATTTTGAGGGGGTAAAATTTTTTGTCAAAAATCATGCCAAAATTGACAAAAATGTTAACAAGTAAAGTTCTTATATCCATAACTCGCATGTCTTAAACTTGCATAACTTGGTCAAAACTGTACCGATTTTCATGTTTTACGGCATTTTAGTCTTGATTTATCCCCCAGATGGAATCTATACTTAAAATATATGCACTTTTAAAAATTAAATGCTTTAAACATTTTTGGTACAAAAAAACATTTTTTTTTTAAAGTTCTTAGCGACAAATTAACCACGCAAATTTATTTAATTAAAATAACAAGAAAACATTATCTCATATAAAATCGAATATTCTTGTCAAGAATGTAAATAACACAGCCTTATATAAAACGGTTAATCTCTAACTGGTAAATGTGACAATGATTGGCTTTTGTAATTAAAGTCCAACTAACTGTGCAAAGTATCTTGTATCTCGTCGTAAGCTTCGTTAACAGTAACTGTATTTGCGTAAACATATGCACAAATACATGTATATATGTATTTATAAATAAATCAAATTAGCTGCTGGCATTTAACTAACTCTGTTCGATTATTGGTTATTTCCATGAAAATTATTGCTGTTGCAGAAGTTTAGTGACGTGCACGTTATGAAGTCAATGCTAGATAATTATGTGTTCTACAAATATAATCAAATTCAATTATCAATGAAGGGCAAGGACAAAATACAAGAATAGAATTCCGTTTAATCGAGTTACGATTTCGTTGACCAATTGCAAAGAGCAGTTTAAAACAGAATGACGCAAAATATATATACTAAATGCAAATATATAATCGATTGCTGCGATAAAACCATTCAGTAATCAGTTATCGACTATCAAAAAATTTAGTGCAGAATATTAAAAGCTGGCAAGAGAAACTTTTTAAATTCCCAAAACTGAAAACAAGACTTATCGATCATACATAAATGATCGATAACTGGATTATCGGTCATTATCGAAATTTGCCAGATTATCGGAACTTGTAGAAAGCTTTGGTCACACATTGCAGATATACACCCAAACACACACACCACAAAAGTTACTCGAACGAATTGCAAGTAAGCGAAAAAAACGCGAACGAGAGAGAGATAGAGACAGAGACCCACTACGCGGCTTGCCTGGTCATTACGCACCAGAATCTTCCGAGTCTTGAGCAATTATGGCTGCCCCATGATTGAAGTACAACAAAAGCAACAACCACATTTAAAACAAAAGGCGAAAAAACGTGCAAGAAACGAAATACAAAAGTGCAGAGCAACAAATGAAAGAGCTGGTGGAGTAAAAACCACAAAAAAAAATACGAAAACAGCTCCAAAAAAGAGAAAAATAAAAAAACTCAGGCCAAAATTGAAGTCGTAGGCCTGACAACAACAACAACAACAACAACGACAACTTAAAGAATCCATTCCTGTTCCTGCAAGCACCGCCCCCGCAGCAGTCAATTTGTTGTATTTTTCGTCGTTTTGGCAACTTTTCGTTATGCATCTCTCGCCTTTTTTAATTTCAACTGACAACAAATGGGGTGTAACCGACTGTGCAACACTCGTTCAGAGCATAAAAACAGTTGAAATATGTCCAAAAACTGTCTTAAAATGTTTTAATATGTGGAAAGCGGAAGTAAATTTTTGAGAGTAAACAACAGAACATTGCACAAACCGAATATGCCCTGTTCACGTTGTGAACGAGTATAAAAATGAACGAAGGCTTTTGGCTCAGACGTTTCGCATTTATTGATTTTTGTTGTTGTTGTTGTTTTGCTTTTTGGTAGCCATACACTGTTAGATACAAAGGCGAGAGCAGCCAGCAGCCAGCATGGCAACAATGCTGAAATGTATCTGGCGGATGCATGAACGCGCCACAAACGAGAGCGCCGCTAACTTTCGGTACCTCTATGCAACTTTTTGGTGCGCACGAAAATTTTCATGGCAAGCTAAATGAAAAGACGCAAAGCGAATGAGATGAAAAACGCTCGCTAATGAAAAACACAAAAAAAAATAGAATAAATAAATAAAATAAACGGGCTCCAAAGCTTTTTAACCCTATGAATTATTTACATAGGGCGGTTGTAAGTTTTAGGATTTTTGGATTAGAGATCAACAATTTGGAATATAAATAATGCTTCTAAGTTTAGCTATATTTATCATATTTTAATACACAAATAATAAAATAAAATACAAAACAAAAGGACTCGTTTTTATTGTTGTTGTTGTTGCCGCCGCGCTGCGAGATTCCAATTGTGTTGTATCTATGAAATACTCGTTTATATGCTGATTTACATACACAGTATACTCGGACTCAACTCAACTGTACAGGCTCAACTAACTACACCAGTTGTTTTATTATGTTTTTTTTTTATGGAAAACGCGCCAGCAGCAACAACAACAACAGCAACAACAACAACCAGATGAGACGAGCCAAGACTCGAGACCAAAACGTAAGCTGTTAAATCTCAAAAGGCGATGACAACACAAAGACAAGAACAGACACACACACACACACATATATATACGCTCATAGGAATGTGCTCAGCAGTTAGGCAAACAGCCGACAAAAAATTTCAGTTATGTTTCCTTTTTTAAAGCAGTTTAATTAGGGAAACATTTTCATTAATTGCTATATTTTATAAAATTTTATGAGTGATAAAAACAAAACAATTCCTATATATAAAAGAACAAAAATTAGAGTAGTAAACATTTATAACAAATAAAACTTTCCAGTTCTCAAACAAATTTAAATATTATATCATAATAATATATATGCATATATATATATTTACATATGCATATTTATATTAAAAACCATTTTATATGCCTACATTTTATTAAATTGTTTATAGATCTTTATATGCATTGAGATTAATTAAATGCATTGATTAAACTTTTACTCATTTAAAGGGCTTAAATATACTGCTAAATAAATACATTTATGAAATATGCTCAAATTGTTTGCTTTGCTGCAATTCAGTGCATAGCAAAAATGACAAACTTGTGGGGTGGATTGATTTGGTTTGCCAGCATAAAAGCTTTTGTATGCTGCAGGGACCAGACAGCAACACAGAGCAAGCAGCAGCTGCTGCTCACTGCTCGCTGCCTCAGCCTCAGCCTCTGCTTCGGGTTCTGCGCCTCTGCCTCAGTCTCTGTCATTGCCTGGGTGCGCGTGAATGTGTGTGTGAGTGCGAGGACCACTTGCGCTGGTGTGTGTGCGCGTTTATTGGTTGGCTTGCAGCAGCCGCAGTCGCAGTCGCTGCTGCTGCGAAAGGTGGCCGAGGCAGCGCGGCTGCTGTGCATGCAGCTGTCGACAGCGCAGCTTACGCATGTGCGTCAACTTGGAAACCACTCGAAGCTTCGCCCGTTGAGCCCGAAGTCTCGTAATGCGAAGCTCGAAAAGCTGCAGCTGAAAGTCGAAGCGATTGCCGAGGCTGTCATAACTGTGTGTGCGTGTGTATATGTATGTGTGTGTGTTGTACGGAGTGCAATTTGATTATATGCTGAAATTAAACATGTAAAAATAAAAACAGCACAGCAGTGTGGGCGAATTTTTGCAACCCCCACCCCGCAGTCAACCCACATCAGCAAAAAAAAAAGCACGCACCATGGTAACCGACTTACATCAGAGTGAGATAGAGAAGAAATGCTAGAGAGAGAAAGTTAAGGACATAAAGAGAGAAAAAGAGAGCGAGACGGGGAAACGAGAAAGAGCGAATGAGAAATCAGGAGTAAAATAAAATTAAAATTGCTCTAACATCAAATTGGTTAACCTGTGGCATGATTCACAACACACTTACACTGAGCGAAAATTTCGTGTGTTCCAAATATAAGTAACGAAATTATGTATATTAAAAATTATATGTACTATATTAAATAATAATAATATAATATATATAATAATAGTTATAATATATTATAATAATATATTATATATAATTTATTATTTGATCCATTTAATAAAAATCTCAGCAGCCATTTTACAAATTTTAATTAAGGTTATTTTAATTATATTATTATTAATATATGCATTGGTGTTTAATAAAATATAAAAACAATTAAAAATTAGAAATTAAATTAGAAAAATAAAGGTTGCAAACAGAAAGTATTAAGACTATGCTGCACAATAATTTAAATTTAACATAAATAAAATTTCTCTGATTTGTTTTATAAAGAAAACACATTTTGTGTGGTGTAATAAACCAAAAAATAAATAAATAAAGAATATTTTGGTTTCTTTTTTTTAGATTTGTGTAATATTTTTTTTTTTAATGGAACTGCAGAGTTTTAAGTATTAACTGGATTTATTAAAAAAAAATTAATAAAGTTGAATTGTAGTTTTTGCATTAAGATAGATTTATATCTATATTTAAAGAAGAAGAATACGTTGTAATTGCATTTAAGGCAATGGTCGCATGGAAAAGCAAAGCCGCATGACTAATGTGAATTATAATAATATCCACATATGTATCTACTTATAGATATAATGCTGTATATATATAGATATATACATATATATGTGTTTAGGGCTTATCTATTTTGCATTATAATTCGAAATTGAAGAGTCGCAGTACGTGTACAAATAAGGACGTACGAATGAGAGTAGCTGACGCAGGCTGAAACTGCACAACAACTGTGGTAATAAGGTGTGTGGGCAGGGGTAAGGGTAGGAGTATGGGTAGGAGTAGGGAATGGGGTGCCTACGCTCAGTACAATCACATGATGTACTCTGTGCAGAGGCGATAATGGCGGCAGCTCTGACGTACAAGAGATTCTTATTTTCGTAGGCGCTGCTGCAGATGCGGCACAAATGATGTCCCTGTGTGTCCATGTGCGTGTATATATATATATATATATATATATATGTTAAAAGGGGTTTCTTTCTGCCTTCCTTATGCTCTGTGTCCGTTTTTTTTAACAAGCAACAAAAAAAACTTAAGAGAATGTTGCCATACCTCTATGTGTGTGTGTGTGTGTGTGAGCGAGTATATATAACAAGGCTATGTATTTGCATTGTGTCGCTGCGTATCTGTATCTGCATCTGTAGGTATATACACTTTTATATCTACATATAACTCTTGTTTAGCTGCTCAAACAATAACCGTAGAACGTGGGCATGTACAAAAAAAGAAAAATAATAATAATAAACAACAAAAACAATATATATATATATTATATGTATATACATACATATATGTGTCTGTTTGTCATTTTGTACTTGCACGAGGTCAGAGATTTACTTGTAATGTTAGTGGAACAAACAAGAGTACAAAGGTGTACCAAGGGGTACAAAGAATACATAGGTGTACCAAGAGGTACAAAGGGGTACAAAGGTGTAAGAAGAGGTACAAAGGGGTATGGGATTCGCTAAATGCCCACAAATGTTCACAACAATGCCACAATAAATAAACTAACAAATTAAAACAAAGAATCAAAGAAACAATTTTCAAACGAAACAGAAAATATATTTTAAATATTTTTAAATTTTTATTGCATATTATAATACATTTTATTAAGTTAAAAGCTCAAATATATTAGAAATATATGCAAATTTCACGTTTTTTTCTTCTGCCAAATAAAACGAAACCGAAATATTATTTTTTTAACATGAACCAAACGTTAAATTTGGTAGAAATAAATTATTTGGAATGTTGTTTTACTATTCTTAATTTTGGTTCCACGCACAGGCTTAGGAATAATAAACAATAATATATAAATATATATAATTTATTTTTTAAGTTTTAGATAATCGTTTATCACATGGAAATATATATATATATATTTATTTATGATGTAATTAATGTAATAATATTATTTGATTATTCCCTGGCAATCATCTGACCTCATAAAATTATCCAACCTTAATTTGTATCTAGACTTAATTACAAGTCGTGACTAGACTTTGTTTTTTACTACCCTATATTATATATTTGATATTGGGTTAACTCAACTGAAGCAACCAGAATTTTAAGAGCTGAATTTAGTTAATATTCTCCTTTAGATAGGAGAACGAATAAATGTATATAATATAAAAATATATTTTAGGAAATATATAATAAATAAATAAATACATTTTAGAAGATTAAAAAAGAGAAGTAAATGAAATATGTTAAAGGTGTTTGTATGTGTAAAAAGGATAGATAACAAGTGAGAAGGCTCTAGTCGGGGCCGCCCGACTAGGAGATACCCTGAACCCTGCGATCTGGTTCCATAAACATTTCCGCTCGTTTACACATGCATACACAAATTCACACATACACACACACATACACAAATACACGTAGCACTCACTTTGCTCGGTGCGCGTGCCCTCAGTACAGAAACGAAATCCTTGTTTTCTTCTAAACGAAATGTATGATCGTTATGAAA
>SCDY01002798.1:0-10363 GCA_004143825.1 Drosophila micromelanica | reverse complement strand
GCGTTTTTCGTGGAATTCTTTCTGCATAGTAAAAGTGAATTTTATTGTTAGATTATAAATTGCAGCAGTGGCTCAGCTGTTAGGAGTTGTGCAACTGAAGTTGAACGACCTGAGTTCGAGCCCCGCACGAGGCAGTGTGAAATTTATTTTTTCTTATTTGAATATCAATAAACATTATTAATATTTATCCTTTTTATAACATAAGCAGAATTTTGTTAGCGATTGATTAAAATTTTGTTTTGTAAAAGATGTGAAAGTTGTTTTTGCATAAGAGTTCTGCTTCTGAAGCAGAGGGTCGCAGGTTCGATTCACGGTCAAGCCGTGGTGCATTTCATTTTTCGTTGTTAATTGCGAATTAATTTTATTTTTTATTTTTAACTATCTCAATACTTATTAAGTGCCGAGAGTTTGTGTGTATGTGTTAAATGCTGGGTTCAGGGTATCTCCTAGTCGGGAGGACCCGACTAGAGCAATCTTACTTGTTAAGACTGTTCTTTCACTTAAAGTAGATTCAAATTTATAAATATATTTTTACTACTAACGTCTTCATATCTAGATGTAGGATTTAATAATATCACTAACAACATATAGCTTCGACCAGGGGCATATCTGGCCGGACAGGCCAATAAAATACCCCCACTGTGTTGGTGATGTTATTATTATTTAATATTATTATGTTATTGTTATATTATTATTTTAGCATTTAATACATTTTGTACTTTTGTTGACACTCGTTTTGACTACTTTTGAGTTGATATAGCCATGTCCGTCTGTCCGTCGGTCTGTCTGTATGAACGCAGCGATCTCGGAAACTATAAAAGCTAGAAAGCTGATCTTGGTCTCATTCAGTTCGTACATATAATACGCAATACAAGCTTATAATTTTTTGTTCGATAACTCGATCCGTTTCATTAATATCGATAAAAATCGATAACAAACCTTTGGTTTTCTTACAATATCTCGTAGACGATAAGAGATAGAACCAACTAAATTGGTGCGTTATGTTTGCGTAAGCAATACGCAGATTTTGAAACCTTCGGATTTTCGATACACACACATACAAATGCACGACGCACTCACTTCACTCGGTAAATCCTTGTTTTCTTCTAAACGAAATGTATGATCGTTATGAAATTTTCAGGACTTATTAGGGGCATCAAAATCTATGTACAAACCAATTTGCAGGTCTTTAGTATTTGATTTGCGATATCCAAAATCCGAAGGTACCAAAATCAGCGTCTAGCTTACACAAACATAACGTACTAACTTTGTTACTTCTATATTTTATGGTTGCCGATATATTGTAAGAAAACCAAAGGTTGTTATCGATTTTCATCGATATTAATAAAACGGAGCAAGTTATAGAAAAAAAAATGATAAACTTGTATTGCGACCAAGATCAGCTTTCTAGCTTTTGTAGTTTCCGAGATCGCTGCGTTCATACAGACGGACAGTCAGACGGACAGATGGACAGACAGACGGACAGACGGACATAGCAAAATCAACTCAGCTCGTCGTCCTGATCAAGAATGGGGTCGGAGATGCTTCCTTCTGTCCGTTTACATACATTTAAACAAAACCATAATACCCTGTTTTACCCATTTTCAATGGGCTCAGGGTATAAAAATAACTGACTTTTTTGGGCATCACCACTCGGACTTTCTTGTCTTTGCCGACCTTGTAGGAGAATTCGCTTTTATCTCCGATGACTCCACTGATTGTCTGGGTTGGCGCATTAATGTTGCAGACATCCGGAATGAATATTGGAGGAGGCTTCAACGTTTTGGGTTTCGGCGTGGGCTGCGGCTTCGAAGTCGTTGGTAGGGGAACAATGTCGTCATTCTCTTGATCGTTGGAACCGCTAAGTAGTAGGGCAAACGAGTAGTTTCCGAGATTTTAGGGATTTGGCGCTTGATTTAGCCTGATCCACTGGCCAAGGTACTGCTCTCCTTGCCATGGATGATCTTATTCGCTCGATTAGCCTTTTTGGCATTTGATTTTGAAAATGCACTACATCTAGCTTTAATGGGGCGTGAAAGTACCTCCAATCCATCTTAACGGGTGAGGGGAGGAGGGAAATTAGGAGATTTGTTGCGTTGGTTGCGTTGGTAACAATACAGCATCCGCTGCAGATAGCATGTGTGTATGTGTGCGACTGTCGGAACGCTAGCGGCTCGACCAATCAAAGCTCGCGATCAAAAATCACGCATTCAATGCGACCGATCAGAATGCAGTCGGCAGAATAGCTCACTGAACACTTGATATCTCACGCTATATAGCAAGAAAGTAAGGTTGCCTAAAAATATATGTTTATTTTTCTACATGAGATTATAAATAATTAAAAACTAATATATAATAGATAATAGCTAACAGAAAACAGCTAACAAATAACAAAACCCAATATTCAGCACAATAAGTTTCATACTTATATATAGTAAGGGAGAATCGCCATTTGCCGGAATCAGCCGTCACTGCAACCTACGCCATCTACCAATCCGTTGCAGTCAACAAAAAAAACTAATCAAAACACAAATTACTACAATTGAAACCAACCGGTTTAATCGTCAGCTTTCCTGACGATCCCCAGCTCGATTTTCTTTAATTGCTACGTTTCCAGCTGGGTCACCCTTTCACAACAATATATCTCTGCTGACACCCAAACAGAAACACACAAAACTAAACTAAATAAAATAACAGTTAACTACTTGCATGTATCCGTACGCAAATCTGGCTTTTCTCGCCGTCTTAATTGTCGCATTACTTTATAAAAGAGGAACTGACATACTGGCACATCAACAATCTAGACTCGACTCAAATTGCGTACCCACATTGACAGACAAGTCAATTATATAAAACTAAAACGAAAAAAAAAACCAAACAAACGCGTTCGGGTACTTACGAGATCGTTCCAAGCCGCGCAATTACCGAAGAATAGCCGTTTGCTCTGCGAGACATCGTCGTTTCGCTTCATTTTAAATTTTTTTTGAAATTCCTTTCACTTAGCGCTGATTGCAGGAACCTGTCGGATGCAGCACAGCTCCTAGGATCCTTAATCCTGCCCTTTTACCACACACAATTCTCCAAACACTGCTACCTATAAACATACACATTACTGACCGAACAAGTTGACAGACTTGGTATTGTCGGCCACGATGTACTAGCCCTTCATGTAATGGCCAGATTTGAAATGTTATTGCCCATTGCTCATTAATTGACATTAATTAAAAGTAATTTGTATAAGACTTTTTCTTAAATCTAACAAAAGTAGGCACTAGATGGTGGCACTTAAGCTTTAACGGTTGCTTAGAATTTTAAATGTTGTCGACTTGAGTTTGACAAATAAACATTAAAAACAAACAAAGGAACAGGCATAGCCTACAGGCCAATTTTCAAGTAAGAACGCTGTAGTCGGGGGAAAAATTGTTTACCGATCTGTAAAAGAGGTTACCAGTAATCTACTGTAAAAATTTGGTCTCTAACACAAAAACTTCTTCCCAGTGATCTTTATCCTAAATTTGATGACTCTAGCTCAAAAGCTGAAGGAGTTATAGGCATGACGACATGAACATGTGAGACAGAATGCACCGAGACAATAACATCCAGATTTATTTTACTGAGATCTGTAAGGTACTAAGCATATAAAGTGTTACAAAATCTCTGCAATTCCAAGCTACCATCCAAGCACACTTTTACAAAGCCGTTTGAAATGTTTTCCAACGATAAGATCGTTACAGCGTGGTTTGCCCAACTGAAGCAGCTATTACTTGGCTGTAAATTTAACACATACTTAGATGGTATTGTTCTGGATAAATTCGTACTGCGGATGCCACAAAATCAATTTATAAAAGGTGTGCGAGAAAAAAATGGTAACCCTTGTTCAAGCGCTGCCAACGCATCTTAAGAAATAAAAAGCGCAGCGAAAGCCACGAATAACGTTGATGACTCGAGCTCTGTCAACTAAGTGAAAAAGAAGGCTATGCAACTGGAACTAGAGACGACCCAGACGAAGAGCAAGAATCAACCTGTGTTGAGTAAATAATAGTAATAATAATTGTAAAAAGATAGGGCACTTGCGCTATCATTGTCAATTGAAACGTGTTATAATTGATACTGATCACTGCAATCTCACTTCGGGGATATTCTGTAATCAATTATGGGTGAAGAAATTCAGATCATCTGCTATTTCATATGTCAACTATAATGGTGAACGCATAGAGTTATGCATTTTGCATAAATCATGTTGAACAGAAACTAAGAAACTCTGTTGAGCAAAACATGCTAGAATTTGTGGACCATTCGGAGTGGGAGACATCGTTTGATCTCGGCGACATTTGCTTCGGTGCTGTCAATAAATTCACCACCAATTGGTGTCTAATCGCTTTTAAATATCCTCTGCTGAAAACTCATGAGATTCACATCATTTGACGTATAATCAGTTAGACTTACACGTTACAGCCTGTTTCGTGAAAATGCATAAGGGGTACGGTGACTTTAGTGGCACACGATTATACATATTATATTCTTTTTATGTTAATTCGCAATATATGTTAATTCTGTAATTTCCCAGGTAATAAAGTACACTTTTAAATGAATTTGGCTCAACAAGTTTTGTTTAGCTTCCCCTGACGGGAGTTTGGAATGTCGAATAAATGGCGAACTGTGGTGAAATAACAATTTCGTATATGGGTGTGTATGTGTAAGCGTGATCAAAAATTTGAAAATGCATATTGCTAATGGGAGGCTTTAAAGAACAATACGTCGCGCTTGCCGTTTCAAATCTTCAACTGAAGAATAAAATTTTTAATAATAAAAGCAATGATCTGCAAAGACTCCGTCGCTGCCCAAGATTCGCTGTCGCTGCCGCCGAACCGTCACCACTGCTCTCGCAAATTCATCGTTAGCAATTTGTGTGTGGTATCGGGTGACCGCCACGGCCGGGAATATAGTTCCGACATATCCGTCGCGGTATGGCTCTGGTCATTGGCTTCCCCAAAACGCTGGGTCAGCAAATATTAATAGTCAGGGGTTACCTTATACATACATACAAATACAAAACAGAAAAAGGACAGAATAAGGTAACTCCCAATTTACCACGCTTACGCCGTAGGTATTCAATAGCAGAGACCTGATGGTCTCCCAGGAAATAAGACCTGGGCTACCGCAAGCTTCGAGAATTTGTCAACGCAAGTTAGGAAGAATTTCTTTTCAGTGAAGAAAATTACATTTCCTTTGTGCTTTTGTGCAAACCTTACTGTTACGGACTACCTTGTTAGCCAATTTAGTCATTTTAGGAAAATTATATTCTGTCATATTCTCCTGAGCCGCCCTTTGGGCTCGTTTGTGCTCTTTAGTCATGATTTCTATACTATTCTAGTCGAACACGTGGGCGAAATTTTCGCATTATCAATACTTCGTTGGAAAGGCCCTTAACAACTAGGGCTGCAAACTGGCAAAGATTTGGAGAGTACAGTAAAATGTGTTAACCACGTTTGGGTTAGTGATGGCCTGTATCGTTTCTATGAGGGCGACCACGTCGACCACATTTTTCGCCGAAAAGTATGAAGTTCCACTTTAGAGGAAAGCGCGATTCCTCTAATGCAATCTGGTTCCGGTAGCAGCTTAGAGGCTTCTCCGTCGAATCGATTGAGTAAGATGGGGAAAATTTGCACTGAATTCCGGCTCATCGCGGTTGCCCTGCATGGCATTCATGTTCCGACGCGACAGCGCGTCAGCTACATTGTTTTCCGTTCCAGGCTTATATAAAATCTTGGCGCTTTATTTTTGCATTGGTGTTGCCCTCGGACACCGAGAACGTGAAGGGCTGGCTGAAAAAGTTTTCCTAACCCCGTAAAGAAAATACCATAATTTACCCAATATCCAGACGATGTCAATAAACTCGTTAGTAGCGTAGTTTGCCTACCTATCTTTTAAATACCAAGATATCATCGTTATGGGACGACCATTATGCGAAAAGGCGGGCCCTATGCCGTAGGCTACAGCGTCTGTGCTCAAGTTGAATGGTTTTTTATAGTCCGGGTACATCAGAACGATATCCTCCGATTCTAATGTGTTCCTAAGCTTCTAGAAGACATAACGCTGAGCATCATTAAAGTGTCTAGACCTGTACTTGCTAATGGATCCATTTTCCCGTTTATGGATGCCAGAGATTGGTTTCGCTATTGTTGAAAATTAATTAATAAAGTCGACATGCTTGACGAAAACACAATGACGTCGTCTACATAGACGTAGCAAGATTTTTCAATCGGTTCCCGCAGAAAAATGCTCGTTGCATTTTTTTTTTAACCAAAAGGTCGACAAAACTCGTACTTTCCATTATTGATCAAAATAACCGATCTTGCTCTGTCAGCGTCATGAAGAATTTGGCTTTATCCAGATTAGCCAGTATCATTGTGATACTTTATTTAGTATACCGTTTTTAGACATAAAACCGCTCCCAGCTGCTTTAGCAGGTCCACCCATATAATCCATAAAAAGTGGATAAGGAATATATTAGAATAAAATATGATTCAAACATAGATAGCTTGAATTTTTCGGCAATGTTGTTGGACCCATGAATAGAGTGGAAAACGAAAGGGGACTCGAGAGGGACGACACCTCTAAATCGTTTGTGCAGCCTGATGTCATTTGTAGCCGTTCCCGTGTCGATCAAAAATTTAATAACTACCCCCGCTATTCTCCATCGAATGAACGGTAGCAGGGACTTTTCCTTAAATAATGAGCGCTATCGCTATCATAATCTGGACTAATTTTGTGATTTTGTGCGTCCGACGCCTCTTGTGCCGAGTCGGCAAAACTTGCGTTTATTTTCCTGACCTTGGCTGGCGTTAAACTTAGCCGAGCCCAGAATATTTGAAAAGCTTGTGGGCTGTCTTTACTTGGAAGAAGAAGGGTCGATTTCCATTGGAACTGGGGCATTATCAGCCCTAGCTTTATTCTGGGTTTTGTCTACGGATTGGTCGTTCTGCTTTTTGAAGTCGGGATTCTTGCACTGGCCACCCAGAGATCTTCTTGTTCCCTAGCAAAAAATGAAAACCGCGTTTATCTTTATTTAAATAGTTTTTCGAAACTGTTTCCTTTAGGAACGGCGCTAATAAGCGAGTTTCTATCTGCAAGCCATATAAAAATTGAGTTAACTAATGGGAGACTATAAGGGATGATACGTCGCGCTTATATTAATGCTTATATTGATTGACTGAGGAATACTATTTTGGATAATGCCCAAAAGTCGCCGTCGCTGCCGCAGAACACCCGGCGCAGCTTTCGCAACAATGCATCGCTGGGTCAGCAAATGAAGCGTGGTATGCTGGAAGTCCACAAATTTCGTATCAAAATTAAAAAAAAGAACGAAATTTAAAACCAAAGGATGAATGTTTTAATTGAGTCAATGGCGGGTGCAGGCAGTATTACACTAATTGTTAAGGAAGCAGGTGCGCCATAACGCTAATCAGTACTGCGACAGCATTTCGCGAAGAACTACTTATTTACTTACTAAACTATCAAGGTTTAGAAAAGGATATAATCGAATGTCTGCGCATTCATAGCCGGAGCGCAGCAAACATCATGCAATCCCTGGAGCAGAGTTACGGTTGGAAAAGAATTACAGAAGGTTACATTCAGGAAGGCAAGTTGATGAGGATGAGCTACAAGGATTTTGCAAGGAATTCAGGCTGGAGCGTACTGGCTCAGTCGAGTTCTGAGGAGCCGATTATCGGCATTCGCCTCAAGAGGCGACCATCGCATTGGAACTGGAACTCGCATATGGCGACAGCCCAACCCTCGGGAATTACCGGGCCATCTCCGGACTACTTTCGAAACGGACCGAGGGCTGGTTTCACACATTTCGGATGCAGGACGCAACGAGGGACTATTTTAGGAATTCCTACACTTCTTCCTACCGCCCCGCTACTTCCAACGGTTGGAGGATACCATCCGACTAGGTATCAACGCCTGGGAGACACCTCCGCCACCATTCCCAGCCCCAAGGTTTCAACAATATAAAAAGGAGATTCCAAATCGGAAGACCCATCGGGCATATGCTACCCCGTTGGAGCAAACCCTGACTTTCAGGCCATCTGAGGCAACCATCCAGATGATCAGCCAGGACTCATAACGACGATGTAAAGAGAGCCTGTTGCAACTGTCGCCAAGGAGTGTCGGAACCCCCAGGTATTGTTCCGCTAGAATTGTTGTCATTACGGTTTCCGTACCATCGACTGCTGCCGTAAGTCTGAGTCGGGAAACGGCCAGCATCTTCACCCAGTGAGGGACCAGACATAGACCACCACCACCTCAAGTCCCCGGTCTCAAGTATCGTTGAGCACGTGATCGTCGTGATGGATGAAAAACCCGTCCAGCAACGCTACTACCCGAAAAATCCCCACCATGCAAAAAATAATCAACGAACAGGTTGACGAGCTGTTACGAGACGACCGGATAGAGCCATCAAAGAGCCCGCACAGTGTGCCGATCGTCCTTGTCGGGAAGAAGAGTGGAGAGGTACTTATGTGTGTCGATTACCGACAGCAGAATACCCGCTCGATCCCCGATGCATATCCTTTGCCACGAATTAATCACACAGTGGAAATGTTGCGAAATGCGCGATTTATTTCGACGCTGGATCTGAAGACCAAGTATTGGCAGAACGCGGTGGCCAAGGGAAACAGGGAATACAGCGCTTTTACGGTCCCCGGGAGGGGCTTATACTTCTAAAAGGTAATGCCATTTGGGGTACATTCAGTACCCTCGAACTTCCAATGAGACTTAGACAGCGTCATCGGACCAGTGAGGGAACTCCTACTTGGACGATATCATTGTCATCGGCGCTACACTGGAGGAGAACCTGCGTGAGGTGTTTCGACGACTCCGGGAAGCGGACCTTAAATTGAATCGGAAGTGCAGTTTCTTCTGACGCAGCCTAGTCTACTTGGGCCATGACATCAGCGAAGTAGGGATCTATACCGACCCCGACAAGATCTCAGCAGTCCTTGAATTTTCAACCCCAACTACACCCAAAGAATTAGGATGGTATTTGGGAATCGCATCCTGGTATCGTTGATTCGTGCCAAACTTCACGGAAGTGGTACAACCCATGACGTGTCTGCTTTCTAAAGGGAAGGAGTGGATTTGGAGCGAGGAGCAACAAACCGCATTCAAGAACGAGATTAACCAAAGCCCCAGTGTTGGCATGCCCCGACTTCAAGGAAAAATGTAGACTAAGGCCATCGATTTCGGATTAGGTGCCGTATGGACACAAGGAATCCAGGGAAAGGAGAGGGTAATATCCTACGCCAATCGACGCTTGGGTTTTGGAGTTTTAGCAATACCGGTTCGACATCTGCTACCGACGTGGTAGGCAGCCCATGGAAGTTTTACAACTCGCGCACGAGGATCTCACGAATTGCGCATGGCTACAAAGACTTTGCAAACGCATCCAGGAGCAACCGGAAAAGTCTGCGGAATTCGTCGAGGAAAACATGCAAGTTTACCTTGGGCAACGACCGTAGAAAGAGGAATCCGACCCCTGGAAGCTCTGCGTCGCTACCGGACAAGAAAACGCGTGCTAGAAGAGTGCCACGACCACCCGACTGCCGAAGACTTGGGAATCCGAAAAACCAGAGCAACGGTAACCCAAAGATATTACTGGCCTGGCATATTCCGAGACGTCGCCCGACATGTTAGTTGCGAGAAGTGCCAGAAATTTAAGACAAGTCAGGCTAAGCCAGCAGCAATCGTTCGACATCCTCTGTGAAGATTTCGTGGGAGCCCTACCCCGCTCCAAATAAGGTAATACAATGCTTCTAGTCTTCTTTGACATATTTTTAACTAGTGCCACTGCGGAAAGGCACCACGGCCCACTTGGAGAGAGCCTTCCGGGAAAGGATCCTTAGCCGGTTCTGTGTTCCCCCGAAGTTTGTGTGCGACAATGGCACACAGTTCACGAGTCGGTCGTTTTGAGCATTCGGCCGGTCGGCAGCCATGGAATTGGAACACACAGCCCCATATACCCTAAAACAGAACCCAACGGAAAGAGTAAACAGGACCGTAAAAACTATGACAGCGCAGTACATCGAAGACAACCAGAACACCTGGTGCAGGACGGGAACAGAGGATTAGGAGAGACAACCGAGTCAGAGGGCACCACCGCAGGTTTGGCCCCTACTGGCAAAAGTTGCTTAAGGAGCGCATCCTAATGACTAATGACCACAACATTTAGATATTAAGTCCAAAGCCTCTTCAGGGCATAAATTAAAAACAAGTAAGATTGCTCTAGTCGGGACCTCCCGACTAGGAGATACCCTGAACCCAGCATTTAACACATACACACAAACTCTCGGCACTTAAT
>SCDY01002793.1:0-10730 GCA_004143825.1 Drosophila micromelanica | reverse complement strand
TGCGACCCTCTGCTTCAGAAGCAGAACTCTTATCCACTGCACCACACTCCTATTTAAGTTCACTTATGATATAAAATAACTTACACATCTTTTACAAAACAAATTTCAACGAATCGCTAACAAAATTCTGCTTTTGTTATAAAAATTATAAATATTAATAATAATTATTGATAATTAAAAAAAGAAAAAATAAATTTCACACTGTCTCATGCGGGTTTCGAACCCGGGTCCTCCAACTTCAGATGCACAACCCCTAACAGCTGGACCACTGCTTCGGTTAATATGCTCACAATAAATTTCAGTTTTACTATGCAAAAATTCCATGAAAAGCGCTAGGCAACATTTTGCAGCTGCATGTGTGTGTGCATATGAACACAGAAATTGCTTGTGCTGCAGCTTTGACCCCACTACGGGAAAGAAATTCTTGATTTGCTCGTAAACGAAATGTATGATCGTTATGAAATTTTCAGGACTTATTCAGTGCATCAAAGACAGTAGTATTTGATCTGCGGTTTTTATGGTTTTATCGATGTTGGTGGCGATTGGGGGGAGGTATTTAAAACCGGAATGATTTAAATTTTTCATATGCGTTATGCGAACATAATAAAATAAGTTTGGTGGCCCTAGATTTTCTGGTTTGAGAGTTATGCTCAAAAAACCATGTCAAAAAAGCGATAAATATCGATAATAAGAAAACGGAAAGAGCTATCGATCTTTTGAAATAAACTTGATCTGCGTATGGTTTATACGAACCGAATGAGTCCATGATTAGCTTTCTATCTTCTGTAGTCTCTGAAATCGGCGTTTTCATACAGACAGACGGGCAGACAGACAGACAGAAAGACGGACATGGCTTAATCGACTCGGGTAGATGCTTCCTTCTGCCTGTTACATACATTTGCACAAAACCATTATACCCTTTTTTACCCATTATCAATCACCCATTAAAATTTGGGGAAAACAAGTTTTCAACCATTCTGCGGCCATGTTTCAACATAGTTGGATAGTTAATGGTTGGATAATAATGCTCAACTTTTTATACCCTGCACCCATTGAAAAATGGTAAAAAAAAAGGTTATAATGGTTTTGGGCAAATGTATGTTACAGGCAGAAGGAAGTATCTCCGACCCCATTAAGTATACATATTCTTGATCAGCATCACTAGCCGAGTCGATTGAGCCATGTCCGTCTGTCTGTCTGTATAAACACGCCGATTTCAGAGACTGCAGAAGCTAGAAAGCTGATCTTGGACTTATTCGGTTCGTATATACCATACGCAGATCAAGTTTATTTCAAAAGATTGATAACTCTTTCCGTTTTCTTTTTATCGATATTTATCGCTTTTTTTACTACCAAACCATAAGAGCTAGAGCCACCTTACTTACTTTAACTTATTTTATTATGTTCGCATAAAACAGACGAATAATTTAAATCATTCAGGTTTTGGATACCTTCCCCCGAAAACCGCAAATAAAATACTACAGTCTTGCAAATTGGTTTGTACATTAATTTTGATACACTGAATAAGTCATAACGATCAAACATTTCGTTTAGGAGCAAATCAAGAATTTCTTTTCCATAGTGGGGTCCAAGCTGCAGCACAAGCAATATTTGTGTTCATGTGCACACACACATGCAAATGTAAAATTTTGTCTAGCGTTTTTCTTGGAATTCTTTTTGCATAGTAAAACTGAATTTATCGTAAGATTATTAATCGAAGCAATGGCGCAGCTGTTAGTAGTTGTGCACCTGAAGTTGGAGGACCGGCTTCAAACCCCGCATGGGACAGTGTAAGATTTATTTTTTCTTTTTTTAATTATCAATAATTATTATTAATATTTATCATTTTTATAACAAAAGCAGAATTTTGTTAGCGATTCGTTGAAAAATTTTTTTTTGTAAAAGATGTTTAAGTTATTTTATATCATAAGTGAATTTGAATTTTGAATTTTAGTGCATTTAATATTTCCTTGATAAATGCGAATAAAATTTTTTTTAATTTTTAACTACCTCAATACTTATTAAGAGCCGAGAGTGTGTGTATGTGTTAAGTGCTGAGTTCAGGGTGTCTCCTAGTCGGGACCTCACGAATAGAGCAATCTTACTTGTTTATTATTATTTCGAAAAATAATAACTTCGACTTTGCAGCATTTCTGCAAATCAATTATTTCCCCTTCGCAGCATGGTTTTATTAAGAGTCGGTCAACTTCGACCAACTTGCTTGAATTTACGTCTCTGGTACATGATGCTTTTCTAACGTAAAAGCAAACTGATGTTATTTACACTGACTTTACCAAAGCATTTGACTCTGTACACCATGATCTGTTACTGCATAAACTAGATCGTATTAGTGTCCTCTCCTCTCTCGTGTCTTGGATATCTTCGAATTTTAAGGGTAGAACTCAGGACATCCACTATTCACTCTTTTTATTAATGACCTGTCCTCTATAATATCACATGCTAGCATACTTATGTATGCAGATGATGTGAAACTTATATATTCCTATAGAAATTCTCTGCTTCACACTCGTTTACAAGACGATTTGAACTATATGCAACTTTGGTGTTCGACCAATCAGCTGCACCTAAATTGTTCAAAGTGCATGTTTATGACTCACTCGTTATAGGCCACATTCTGTTAGCTATACAATTGACAATTTCTTATTGCAACGTATAGTTACAGTAAGGGACCTTAGAGTTTTCATTGACTCAAAGCTGAGTTTCAACATGCACATTTCCACCATTATACACGAGGCTAAAGGCGTACTTGGTCGAAGGAACGATCAACGATCCCTTCACTACAAAACTTTTGTATACCTCACTTGTACGCCCAATCCTGGAATTCTGCTCATGTATCTGGTGTCCGCAATATAAGATCCACCAAGATTCTCCAGCAGTCTCTTACTTATTAATCTTCCATCGCTAACCAACCGTCGGACAATTTTTGGGGTTGTCTTCCCTCATAAGTTGATTAATAGCGATATTGATTTCTCGTTCCTTTTAGGTCGAATGAACTTCTCTGTGCCCTCTAGACCTACTAGAAACTATTACTTGTTATTATTGCCTACATGCACAACTGACTACGCTTTGCACAATTTATTTGGTGTCTTATGCGTGCAATATAATAGACTTTACCATGTGTTCATCTCAGATCTCTCTCTTCTCCTAATAAAATCATTGCTTTCAGTGATTTTCCATCCCTGTCTCTTTCTTTCTATTTATTCGAGTACTAATTATTGTTATTATTAAGACTGTTCTTTCACTTATCCCGAAAATGTTGTAGTAGATTTAAATTTACAAATATAGTTTTACTACTAACGCCTTCCCATCTAGATGTAGGATTTAATAACATCACTAACAACTGAAGCTGTGATTAGGGTCATTGCTGGCCGGACAGGCAAATAAAATACGCCCACCGCAGCATTTAATACCTTTTGTACTTTTGTTGACACTCGTTTTGTCGACTTTTTCTATAAATAAATAAATAAAAAAAAATATAAATAAGAAAACAAAAATTCGTTTTCAGCATTTGAGGTTAATACAGTGTCAAAGTCACAGGACCCCTTAAGCATTTGCAGGGAACAGGCTATAACTTTGATGCAGGTTCATCGAATAATATATTCTCTTTAATATCACAAAATAAAAACAGTTACATTTAATATGTAGTTAATTATTAATAAAAACTAAAAATATTCATAATTATCGGTTAATAACCTCTTTGAGGTGATTTGGCATTGACATCATTAATTTTTCAATATAATTAGTACCAAGTCCGGCTTACTCTTGATGCAATGCCTCGCGTAGCTCTTTTTTATTGCTTATGTGGAGCTTTCGTTTTTTTTTTTTCAAGTATATTCCACACATACTATATAGAGCTTAGGTCGGGACTCTGTGGTCGCGTCTCCAATAAATGAGGCGTGTCATAATTGATATAAAGTAGGGTGTTCACGGCCTAATATGTAGGTCATTGTCTTGTTGAAAGTAGAAATCTGACCCTATTTCGAATTTCTCAGAGCTGATTTTTAAATTTCTTTTAAGTATATTAGTATTCTTGTTTTAGTCCATCACGATTTTAATAAATTCTAAGCTCTTATTGCCCGATGCAGCTATACAACTCCAAACCATAAGACCACCGCCGCCGTGTTTTGCAGTCTTTATTGTGTTTTTCGGGTTAAGCGCCTTTCCAGGTCTTCTGTAAAAGCGGAATCGCTCGTCCGAAGCAAAAATATTATATTTTGACTCATCTGAGAAGATTATCACACGTCAACCGGCTTATCCAAGTACGCTTTACCGAACTCCAAACGCTTCTTACAATTTATTAAATTTACGTGTAGCTTCTTGCGTGGAGTGTACGATTTAAAGTTATATGATTTTATCGCCCTACGAACAGTTTCTGGGTCTACATCCCTCTGAATAATCCTACTTATCTCTGATTTAATCTGTACTGTACTCTTCGTATTTAAAGCGGCCAATGACTGTTTGTATTGTTGACTTGCCTCTGGACATTATTTCCAAAATTTCTGCATATGACTTTTGCTCCGTTGTGTGGAGTTATATGCAGTTATATGAGTATTTGTGTATTAGTATCAAATTACAAAAGACTAAAATAAAATATTTATATATTTTTGATGCTGATTTGTAGATCATGAATTTGTTTATAAATCTGCATCAAAACCTTTTTTTCGTATACAATTTTTACAAAGTTACAGCCTGTTTCATGAAAATACATAAGGGATACTGTGACTTTAGTGACACACTGTATACAAATGCTCTGGAGGCACCCGGTAAGCCGAGGTGAGAGCGCATTCTATTTTACGTTCTTTATGCTATGAGACACAAGGGCACCGATTTCTTTTTTGTTCTAAAATTTTAAGAAACTGGGATAATTGTACACTCGTTTTTTACCAGCAATTTAGGAAGATAGGACAAAAATAAATTTATTCTACATTTGCAGAAGTGCATAGATATCGTCTTGACCGGCAACTCTAAAGGTCAACAAGAAAAAATCGGCAATCGCAATCAGCAATCGCGGCGAAAATTTCAGGCGTCTTTCACCACCTCCCAGTAGCAAGGCGAGAAAGTACATGTGACTACCATCGAAGCTTTGGCTGCCACAATATCTCGCAGGTTTTTTCGCTTCTTTGAGCAACAAAAAAATTATTATGCTGGAGGATTATCTGGGATTAGGATTATCAAAACCAGCCTTAAATACATTCTCGAATGGCACTAGAATGCCAAGCACTATTGGGCTCTGGCTTAACCTACCTCAGCTGCTCCACATGCTAGCCAAGCAGACCAGGCTTTAGTCCTCGTGCATCTCTATAGAACCTTCTAATGATTTCTGAAAACTGTGATCTGGACTCGGATCACCACTAGTATTTAAATTGAACACGCAAAAGACGGCATTACCGCAGCTACCAAAGATAAACAGTCCAACACGGCTGGTTCCCGAACTGCCTTAAGAGTTCATCCATCTTAATATGAATATTAACACGCCCGAGGATATCTGCCACGTGGTTAACTTGTTCACCACAAAAATGCAGGAGAAACAGCTACTGACGCTATTTATGGTACAATCGTGCCTGTGGCCCAAAACCCACGTCCCTCAGCCGAAATAGCTGACCTTCACTAGAAAAGACAGCTGCGTTGACGCTTCCTTTGCACTCTCCACCCCCGAGACAAGACAATTTGGCCACAAGAGAGCTGTGCGAATCCTTTTCTAAGCATTTTTAAGAGGAACGGTTTGAAGGCATGTCAGTAAGCACACATGTATATCCTACAGCTGCCATCATGCCCTGAGGTAACTAACAAAAGGCATGAAATGTCAACCAAGGAGAATGTGCAACGTCGGTGTGCAATTTACAGGGAGAATAGTATAGCTCTTTGAAAGAGCAAGCGCTCTTTGCGGACCACCTTAGGGACCGCTCCACCCCGCTGAATACCGCCAGCAGACACGAAGTGGCAAGCACAATGAGTACATAACAGAATCTTTGCAAGAAAGGAAAAAAAATTATGGTGAAGCGTGAGCATGCCGAAGAACGATATGACATCCTACCTACCGATTAGTCTTGTGGCTGCTGCAACGAAGACTGATCCCAATGATCCGATCTGGTCACAGCATCATTGAGCAGGTGCATCACGTGACGGATCATATACAAACTGCATTTTATGAGAGAGAACATGAAAACGGACATCAAACAGACATTCTAGAATGGTATCCTGGATTACTGGCCAAAGATAAAGTCTACGCTACTCGGCTACATGTACTGTTTTCCCCGCATCTTTATAGATGGCAGAATACTTATTGTCCAAATTCAGACCAGCATTCGGTCATCAAGATAGTCCGAGCTGGAGTACCTCAGGAGAGTGTTCTAGAACAGCTGCTCTTCTCCATCTTTGCCGCAGGGATAATGGTACTCGCCTCCTATGCTGACCATGTCGCAGACGTTATACAGAGTTGCCTAAACGAGTTTGAAAATTGGAATAGAAGATGGTATATCTGCTTCTTTTGTTGCGATCCAAAAAGAGGCCAGAGGCACTCATCAACAGGCAGCTTATATAGCAGCCATCTTTAGCGAAATTCTTTAGTCGTTACATTGATAGGCAGATAAAACATCGTAATCGCTACGGCCACAGTCTAATCCCAACCGACTTCTCAACTAGCCAATCAATCAAACAAATAGTCTAGTCGGGACCGCCCTAAACCCAATTTCCTTGCATTCCTGCATACATTCTGAAAATCACACACGCAAACGACCGCAAGCAGCAAGCGGCAAACTTTGCTCAGGAGCTGCACCTGGCCCCCACAATTGAAACTAACTTTTAAACTTGAAGTAACATTAAGAGTTTTTTTGACGTTGGACACGGCTGCTCCCTATCGCATAAGATAATACTAAGATTAATCATATATATATAAGTATATTAAGAAAAAGACCAAATGGACTTAGCTAGTTTAATTCTCAGGTATTATGTTCCTTAAATTTTCGAAGTCCCTGAATGTACGGTTTATAGCGTTTAAATCCTTAACAGACAGCTGTTCAGCTGTTACTGTTCAGTAACAAGCATGCAGCGGCTAGATAGTTAATCCGAGCCTTGCTCGGGGAGTATTGGAATTGGAGGGGCAAGAGAAATAGAATCTGAATTAATGAACTTAAATAATTCAAATAAAATAAGCTAGTAAATCAAATAGTATTAACCAAATAATAAATAACATTTATATGAAAAAAATCTAAAACGAGTTAAAGGTGAAATAATGAGAAAGTGAAATAATAACCAACTAATATTTAATAAGTACTTGTTTTTTTAACAAAATAAAGTTTTAATGAATCAATGAAAATAATTAATTTAAATCACAGTATTAACAAAATTAAAATTTTAAATAGAAAGACGCTATAAATAAATAAAACGCGTTAGCCTTACCAATACGGTAAACATAGATCAGGAAAAATTCGAAAACGGTCTAACCAAAAACTAGGACTAGCGATACGGTGGATACGACAGCGTCGAAAGGAGTATTTAAAAGGGACTCAAGCAGGAGCTTGGGCTAGATAGAGGGGTGGGTGGATAAATTGCGTAAATAAGATAAACAACAAGATTTGGACGAACTTGGCCGAACGCACTGGGATCCGATCCCGACTCCGTGCTGTCTCCATATAAAGCGGAGTAAGGGACGGGAATACAGAGTGCTATGCTCGACGTCAGGGAACATCAGCGAGCTACTACCGCCACTTACCCCTAGTCAAATACTTGGCAAGTCGGAATCTCTGAGCGACGAAGAAGAAGTCGACACCTACGCACAGGAGAAGACACATAGCGGAGGGGTTGCCGTGGCCGCCGCCCGACGTATCCAGGAGCGGTGCGCTTTGATGAGAAGCCGGAACCGTCGATGGCGTTTCTTTGTGCGAGAGAAAAGCCCCTGTTATCCCGTATTGAGTGTGGAAAGGTAGTCATAGCCGCGGCCCCTCACATTGAATTATTGGCTAGTAACTTAATCCGAGTTTTTGTCACTAGCTAGAGCTTTTATCGCGAATAAAAACTCACCATGAGGATCGAAGCCAATGGTGAGGACAGAAAGTTCATGAAACAAGGCTAGAGAATTAGTCGCGTGCCAATTAGAAATGGGGCATATGGAGAACAAAAGAAGTCAGTCTATCTTCTTTGTTTTTTTTTTAAACCCTTAACCCATTCAAAATGGGTAAAAAAGGGTAGTCTTGTTTGGGATCACTAGCCGAGTCGATTAAGCCATGTCCGTCTTTCTGTCCGTCTGTCTGTATGAACACGCCGATTTCAGAGACTACAGAAGCTAGAAGGCTGATCTTGGACTCATTCGGTTCGTATATAACCTACGCAGATAAAGTTTATTTCAAAAGATCGATAACTCTTTCTGTTTTCTTATTATCGATATTTATTCCTTTTTTGACTCGGTTAAGCATAACCATAAGAGCTAGAGCCACCAACTTATTTAATTCTGTTCGCATAAAACATACGAAGAATTTAAATGTTTCAGATTTTGGATACCTCTCCCCAATCGCCCCAATATCGATAAAACCATAAACCCCGCAAAACAAATACTATAGTGTTGCAAATTGGTTTGCACATTAATTTTGAAGCACTGAATAAGTCCTGAAAATTTAAAAAGCGATCATACATTTGGTTTACGAGAAAATTAAAAATTTATATTATAATAATTATAATATAATTAATTATAATTATTGTAAATTGTAATTTTTATGACAAAGGCAGGATTTGGTAAGCGTTGCCTTGAAAATTTTGTTAAAGTTGGTTAGGTTATTTTATATCATATGTGAATTTTTATGGGAGTATGGTCCAGTCGATAAGAGGTTTGCAACTGAAGCTGTGGGTCGCGGGTTCGAATGCCGGCGGAGGTATATTTTATTTTTCGTTGGTAATTGCCAATTATATATTTTTTTTAATTTTCAGTTTATATGTATGTTTTAAATTCTGGGTTCAGGGTATCTCCTAGTCGGGAGGTCCCGACTAGAGCAATCTTACTTATTTTTTTTAACAAATGTAAGTATTTTTAATATTTATTTATATTAAAACATAATTCAATATGTAATTTTAAAATAATTTATTTAAATTATGGACCTTAAAGCCAGAAAATTTCAATTACTCAAGCTCTGCAACTCATTTTAATATAAAATTGGGATAGGTCGAGGTCGGCGCAAGAAATCTAAAGATTCATTTTTAGGCAGCTCAAAGCCAATGCAATGCCTAATTACATTACACACGTGTACAAACATAAGTGCGCTCATGGCACTTAGTATGCCACGCTGAGGGCGCATTTTATTTTTAGAATTTTACGCTCTTTAATTTGTTAGAGCGCAAATGCACCGATTTTGTTACAATAGAAAGACGGCGATATAAAATCATTACCGCTAGACAAGTTTTAATCTTTGCGAAATCTACTATGAAATTCTGATTTTAAAGTTTTAGAAATAATGGATCATTAAATAATTACTTAATTAATTAATTAAGATATTATTTAATAAAATTAATGCAGAAATAACAATTTATTGATGTATACTAATTTGAAGATGTGTACTGATGTAAACAGCAGATACGATTTTCTGATATTTACCGAAATAAGATCGAACAACGTTTATTTGTGAATAATTATACAGCATGTACATGTTCGCGGCGGCTTTCATTCTCAACTGTGCGACGTCGGCTATCATCGGCTACCTTTCTACCAGCTCTCGTGTAAAATGGTGACGGCTGTCAGCATGCTTTGTACGATTCTGGAATATAGGATTCCGTGTGAGTTGCCCAGCGCCCAGCCTCTCAGATGGACGTTTCGGTGCTTTCGACATTCCCAAAACACTGCTGCGTTTGCCATTTTGAATGCGAAACCTGTAAAAGATCTGCGATCATCAACATTTGCAGCCCAGTCGGCATCAGCGTACCCGTTCGTTCGACTGTAAACCAACCCATGATTTGGTGTGCCCTTCAAGAAACGTAACATAATTTTAGTTGTATTGGCTAAAAACACTAACCGCATGTGCAATATCAGGACTTGTCCAAACTGCCAACCACAACAAAGCATTAACTAAGCTCTGATACGGATTCTGTTAAGCTTCTTGTTTTTCGACATCTGATCTTTAGCACTTATCGACGGATAGTTTTGCACTTGTGTTGATTTGCGTGCTTGCTAGCCTGCAATCCTATATGCTCTGATACGGATTCTGTTAAGCTTCTTGTTTTTCGACATCTAATCTTTAGCACTTATCGACGGATAGTTTTGCACTTGTGTTGATTTTCGTGCTTGCTGGCCTGCAATCCTATATGTTGAACTGTTTTAAAATATCTTTGATGTACTTCGGCTAGCTCATAATGGTTTTGTGCAAATGTATGTAACAGGCAGAAGGAAGCATCTCCGACCCCATAAAGTATATATATTCTTGATCAGCATCACTACCCGAGTCGATTCAGCCATGTCCGTCTGTCTGTCTGTCTGTCTGTCTGTCTGTCTGTCTGTCTGTCCGTCTGTCTGCCTGTCTGTCTGTATGAACGCGTCGATTCCAAAGACTACAGAAGCTAGAAAGCTGATCTTGGACTCATTCGGTTCGTATATACGCAGATCAAGTTTATTTCAAAAGATATATAACTCTCTCCGTTTTCTTATTATCGATATTTATCGCTTTTTTGACTCGGTTTTTCAAGCATAACTCCCAAACTATAATTTCTAGAGCCACCAAACTTATTTTATT
>SCDY01002787.1:0-14331 GCA_004143825.1 Drosophila micromelanica | reverse complement strand
TGTCAAAATTGACAAAAATTTTGACATGTAAAGCTCTTGGATCCATAGTTCCCAAACTTCAAACTATCATAACTTTGTCAAAAGTGAACCGATTTTCACTTTGAGGGCATTTTGATCATGATTTGTCCTGTAAATTGATTCTGCATTTAAAATATTTGCGTTATTGAAAATAAATTTTCTTTGAAAATTTTTCGTAAAAAAGCATGTACTCCCCTTGTGAATTTTCAAAAAAAAATTTTTTTTTTAAATTTAGAATTGCGAGTTTACATTTTTAGTCGATTGTATTTGCCATAATTAGCTTAAAAAACAACATTTAAGGTGATTCTGAGGGGGTCAAAATTTTGGTCAAAAATCATGTAGAGTTGGTCATGAGTGTTGGTGGACCCCCACCCAAATTACAATATATCGAAATTTTCCAAAACAATAATAATAAATAATAATAAAAAATAATAATAATAATAATAATAATAATGTGAACGAGTATAACGCAGTCGGTAACGCCCGACTGCAAAGTTCTTACTTGTTTTTTTTTTTTGAAACTATAAAAGCTAGTGCCATAAAATGTGTTTGCGTAAAGCCTGTGCAGATTTTGTTTAATTTAGATCAATATTACTTGGTATTTATTATTTATTTTGTCAAAAATTCTGTAAAAAGGACACAAAATGTAGACACCCTGTAGCTGAAATTTACTGCTTTAGCTGTTGCCAGCGGCTATTTGGTGGATTCTTGGCAATTGAAATTTGAGATACTAGCAGGTGTTAATAAAATTTTTGTAGGCCATCGTTGGCAGGATAAACTCTACTTACAAACTAGTTTTTATTCCCAGACCATAAAATGGGTATAAACTGAACTGCCGACACTCAAATCAATATTAAGTTAAGTAATGTAGGCAAGCAAACGAATATATTATTTCTTTGAGCTTCACAATTTATTTATTTGTAGTATGCTTTAAAAACTTATGCTGTAGTAAGCAATTGATTTGATTGAATTCAGTATATTGTACCCTCAAAAAGCTCACTAAAAAGATTAAATCACTAAATCAAGTGCTCTGTACTCGTTCTTGCACTCATTCTCAGCCTTTGGTCTGTGCATAATAGTAGAGCCATAAAATTAACAAGAGAATTAAGTGGATAGCAAAAAGGACGCACAAGGTCGATGGCGATAGCGTTGGCAACATTAGCTGAAGCAGTAGTGGGCGGCGCATAAATGTCAAAGGCAGTCAAATCAACGTCAATGCGTTAACTGTGTCCGTGTGAAAAGTCGGGACGTTAGGATACAAATAAAAAAGATCAAAACTCTATCGAACAGTATCTCACTTGTGCGCCTTTGAAAGTATGCTACGAATACAGAGAGATGTGTACGTGGTACATTTATACACATACATATATGTGTGTATGTGCCACTTGCCTTGAACACACTGACCATCGCAAAATGTTTGAGTGTGTCTGTGTAGGCGTGGCTGAGACATAAACCCCATATAACTCATCATAGAACGTTATCGGATGTGTGTGCATTTTAAATCTTACTTGCACACACATATAGCACACATAGTCACAATTGAGTGAACATATTTACTGCAATTTGAGATTAGCAGAGTTTGAGGTGAGCAGAGATTATCTATGGTTAAAATTAAATTGATAAATTTAAAAATTTAAATATCTTTGCGATTTGTTCATGAGTTTCTCGTGATACATTACGTTAAGGCCACAGCAAAGGCGCATGTCTACCCGTAACAGACAAACAAATACCGCACAAACACACACAGCTCACACGCACGAATACTTGTTTTAGTTAACGAGGGGCTGCTCGTAAACTTGATGGTGCTTTAAAGTTGCTCCTTAAAGTATCAGGCTAAGCTGGCATTCGGTTTTGGGGCGTGCGCATTTAATTTAGTGGCATTGCAATTATGCAAAATAAACTTGAGAAAATTGTACAGCAAACTGGTCAGCAGCCAACAACAGTTGGGGCTAAAGGCGCGAGGAGGGTGCGGGGCCTTGTGTTGGCCGTTCAGTTGCTTTGGTTTTTGATTTGGCTTTGCACAGGGATAAGACTGAAACGTCTTAGCCAAAATGAAATTGCCAACAAAAAGTTTTCGCTAAGCTGGTGGAGAGAAAGGGATAAGCAGATGATAAAGTTTAACAAAATGAGGGAGACAACAAGGATGTGGATGTGAAAAGCGCCCAAAACTTTAACAAATAACAATTAACTGAAAGAACTAAAAGCTCAAGCAGATATGAAACGTATGTGGCAGCTAAAGTCGTTTTTTATTTTCCTAAAGAGTTTGGTCTGTTGAATGATTTATAAGGCAAACGATGTCTATGCGGGGCCAATTTCAAATGAAATGTGTAAAAAAAAAGCTGAAAGTGCTTTAATATTTGCACAGAAAAATCACATATCTGCCCCATTGTTATCTTTTTTTATGAGCTTATTGGACGTCGCTACCAGTTAAACATCTTAGTTGCACTTACGATTTGTCACTTGCCAGTCCTACTGCCACTTTCCTCTTATTACTTGGCTCTGACAGTAACAACGAGCAGAATACAAAGCTTAGTCGCAAAAAGTCAAAAAGGGACAATTGTAGAAAATGAAGTCTGCATGCACGATTTATTGGTACTCTGTACTCTGTTCTTCGCATAACATGACTCAATGAATTCCGGCTAGATCTATCACGTAGTCATAGCTTACATCTGTGTGGATTATCAATATATATAGTATGGAAACCAAGTCATGAATTTGATATTTATCGAAATTTATGCAATATATCGAGAAATGAAATGATAAACTTGTTCTGCGTATTTTTACCTAAATTCTAGAACTGAGAGTGGTAGCGGTAGGTGCCAGGGTCTGTGTGTGTGAAAGTGTAATAAATGCGAGTGGCTATAAAAAGAAGTATCATTGAAGGCGCAAGGCTAATTTGTGTTTGATGGTTTCTCTAATTAAAAGCAATCAATGGGAAAAATTGCGTCTGCTTCCGTTAGCTGTTGGCACCTCCATCACGCCCCCGCACCCATCCCAGTGGCTGTCTGCATGTGAACTGGCAGCAAATGCAATTTGTCAGCAGTGTCGCCAGGCAGCTGCAATGGCCGCAATGCTGGCGGCTAATTGAGTAGTCGGTGTGGCGTCGACAAAACTAAAGAAAACAATGACATACACACGCGCATACACACACACATACACAGGACAATGGCTGAGCGAGGAAGGAGAACATTTTATTTATAGCTCAACATGTTGTCACTAGATTAGCGCTTGTTCAGCCGCAGCGAGCAATTGAGTAAATCGCGTAGGTCATGAGGTTCTGAGCAGCTTCGAAAGTTTTGCAAATTTATCGATAATCATTAAAAGTTTTCGCCAGCAACTTTGGCAGTTGCTATGCCCGCAATTTGATACATTTTTCACGCTGAAGTATGTGACATAATTTATAAGTGTCAAATTGTTGTCAACTCGCCAGCCTCAGTCTCAGCCTGTGCCTTTTTGTATAATTTTATGTAATTTTTCAGCAAGATGAGAGGGCACAGAAAGACAAAGGACAAAAGGACGAACCACAGTTCGTTGCAATTATTTATGACTGCCTCGTTATTCAAACAGACCAGACGCGGTTCGAGGTTAAATGCGCGTTAATAAGCAGCTGGTCGAAAGGCCAATAGCAGTCTTCAATTAAGCCTGTGGATGCATGTCGACGCAACGTCAAAATGGTGTTCATGGTGCGTATACGCAATGTGTGTTATCCCATCAACTCTCTTTCTCTCACTTTAATTAACAAACGTTAAATCGGCTTCAAAATTAAGGAATAAGCATAGTTGATTTATATGTAAGATTTATAATAGTAATATAAATGACTAACATAAATAAACAAATATTTAAAAGAAAAAAAATTATATTGTTGGGGAACTCCTAGTTCATATTATCTATAGAAAAAAACATAAAGTTAATTTATTTAATTTAAATTCTCTAAGTTTTTTGTTATATTTTTTATATCTGTGGAGTATTATTCGATATATTTCTAACCATGTGTAATAATTATCTATCGATTGAACAAATTATACTATTTTTTAACGTTTTTCTTTGAGTTTCTTCGTTACTCTTGCTCTATTATTGATATTTTAAATTGGCTCTTTAGAATAATTTCATTTTATTGTGACTGCTGAAAAGTTCAATGCTATTTAAACGATAAAATAATAACCAGAGGCGATTATTTAATCACAGAAACGAGTTGGCAAACTTTTATATAAATTTGCAGTCAACGTCACACAGACCATTTACCTACAGCCAAGCGTGCGTTAAATTAATTATTACTGTTAAAAAAGCATTAAAAAAAATAAAAATAGTAATAAAAAGACGTAAAAGCTACGCCACTGGCCATTGAAAAGGCTGAAAAAGTTGATTGGTAGTCGCCTAGCGTTTTGGGAATGCGGTAAACAGTGGGTGGTCCAAATGTAAATGCACGTTTGATTGAAATCTGAACACCAGCTCCGCCCACATCAGCAATGCTTATTGCGCGCTTTTAAATGAGCTCCTCATATGACACCCGTGTGTGAAGTTCCATCAAATTTCATGACATTTGATAATAGCAATTTAAATTATTAAATTCAATTTTAAAATGTTATATGATATGAGGCTGGCTTCATATAAAAGTAATTAATCGAAAACAAAGCCGTAAAATTCAATTTATTACAGTAATAGAAAGAAACCAGTGCAGAAACAGGAGCGCCTGGAAACGGAAATGTGAATAGAAAGATGAATATGTGTCCCTGGCGAAACTTAATTAACTACGTTTAAGATATTAACGTATTGAAGTTCGACCAAAAAAACACAAATAAAACCAATGCAATCACCAACAGAACGAAACCATTAAAGCCTTTTTAGACATTACGTGAATTGATGAATTCAGGATAAAAAAATTTAATTTTCTTGGTACTAAAATTTCTTCTTTGAAGGTTGACAAATCGTCGTGACTAAATACATTTCGCTATTATTCAATATGTTTAGCATCATGTTGCCCTTCTCGTTTTTATTCGAACAGGGTATCGTAATTCATACTCAACCCCCTCGCATTCACATCTATGGCTATGCAAATTGTGAGGCCACTTGGCTGAGAGAAATAGTGAAATTAGTTGGGCTGGCCATAAAACAGCGGGATGTGCGCTCCAGCCGTTATAAAACATTTTATTGCCAACTTGCTGGCATTATTAATTCGTTTCATTTCTTCTAGCTCGTGGGCTCGGCAACGGCTGCCGTCGCCTTGTGGCCTCTTAAATGTTGGCAGCATCGTTTGCCTTTGTTTTCTTTCAAGCTCCATTTGGCTACGAGACACAATAATGGCGTCTCGTTTCGGTTTTATAATGGCGACAACGGCGGCGCAGCGACTCAACAGCCCAATAAGCAGCCAGTTAATGAATAAAAAGCTCAACGCTAAATAGCTCCGTGCCCTTAAACGCATATCAAAATACCTAAGAGTTTTGGATCAGAATCACAGTAAAAGTATCTATGGTGAGTGACACATGCACGTGTAAACAACTTATGTTGCATACGGGTAAAGAATAACACATTTCCCACGAGTGCGAAATCTCTTTAGCCACTTACGTGTACTTAATGTTGTTGCAATAATAAGTATAAAGGAATTTCAAGTATTGAAGGGTCTTTGATGTACTTATTAATAATCTTCTTACGGAAAATGTTAAAAATGTTAGTCTTGTTTCGAAATTAATACGGTGGCCACTTGGACAATGAATGTATTCAGAGTATCTCAAGGCAAAAACCACGTCCCGTGTGCTGTCAGCTTTTTTATATGCTGCACTGGTTGTCGTAAAACTCACAATAAACTAAACGTAAACATGATACAAAGAATACACAAGCACAACACTGCGTATGCGTAATGGCTCCCATGTGAATTACCTGGGACTGTTGCGCATAACAACAGATCGTCCCAATGCTTAATGACAGCCAACCCCAGTCGAGAGTTAAAGACAATGGCCCGGCACAACTGTGGGGTCAACTAAAGACAACATCTAAAGGCCAATATAGCAGGCTGCTAACTTAAAACCGAGACCTAAATACGCTAACAAAAAAGAAGATATTTAACTTTACGCCGTATGCAATGTAACATATGTAACAGTGCATTAAAAACTTATACACATCTCGAACATCTTGTGCGCAGTGGAGTGGAATGAGACGCTGCTCTTGGCCAGACCAAGTTTTATATTATGTGCCGCTTTTAATTAAACGAGCCACACGCATTGTACGAGTACTTGTTAAATATATATTGACACAACTGACATGACATGGTAAGGCATAGACGACAGGGCTGTAAGCACGCCTCCTGCAAAAAAAAAACCAGAATCTATATGCGACGTCAAAGCCTCGTGTAAATAACTATACATATATTAAGGTATATTATTAAAAACAACTTTGCCTTCGTATATAAAATATTACGCTTGAGATTGAAGTCTTCCACGCTTGACTAAGCAGCGGCTCCTGTACTGGTGCTTTTTGTACATTTTTAATATTAATTACAAATTATTTGATCTTATTAAATTATCATATTTAGCACTTAAATTTCGATAAATTCATATAATGTCTCGCGTAAAACTCATTACCTACTTATTTTTTGTGCGTGTCAAACTATTTCCAATGCGTCTACTTTCATATTTTATTTAATTTTTTTTGTCCTTTGTTAATTAAGCAGTTTTCTCCGCTGTATTATGTTTTTAGTGGTCTGTTTGCTTGTTTTATTCACTAAAACTTTTTTAATCGCTTTTCAGCGTTCTATTATATTAGCAGCTTTTACTTAATCCTCGCATCTGTACTTTGCTCTTCTTCTATTTACCCATTTACAGGATTCTCTTCCTTTCGCAACTACCCACTTTAGGCAGGAAAAAATTGCACTTTTCTAGCATAACTTTCAAGTTTTTAATTTATTGAATTAGTATTATAAGATAGTCAAGTTACGCTCATTCCAACATTCAAGCGCATTTCTCTTGTTGTTTTTGTTTGTTTGGTGTTGTTGTTATAAAAATTACATGCACGCAAAAAAAGAGAAATTGTCGCTGCATGTTTGAGTGGGTTGACTTCAGAACATTCTACTAACAACTACGTATGTGTAAATGTGCTCCTGTGTATAAATGAATAAAAATCTACCAGTCAAGTTGGAAAATTGCACTGCTTTCAGGTGGCTGATATAAAAAGGTGTTTGACGAGAACTACAATATCAGATATTTTTTTGTAAATAAGGAACGTTAAGCAACTGCACTTTTTTAACTTTTCAAAAATCTCCGAAAAGTACAGTTATCATTTCGAACACTTGCAATTGCAGTTATTAACTTTTTTTCCTAACCGGCACTCGTTAGTCACAGCCACCGCTTTGAGTTTTCTGCGACTGGCAGCTGTTTAGATGTTAGCTGGCAAGGCTGTTTGATTTTTTTTCGGCCGAAAGTTTTTCAATTTCCTCCAAACAGAAAATAGTTTCACAAATTGTTTTGTGCTGCGACAGAATTCAGCCAGCTGCAGTTGGAAACTTCTAAACTAAATCAAATATAATCCTAAAGTTACGTGTAAATGTATGTGTGGTTTCTAAACTTGATGACATTTGTATGGCAATTACAATAACTAAATATTTACCGAATGTTGAAGTTTTAATAGTGAAAAATTGCTTAAAATCAAAGTTTGAATTACAACATAGCATTCCCTAAAATAACAAAACCATAGTAAAACTTATTTATTAATGGGTTTATTATAGATTGCAATAGTTTTAAATATATTTAATTTTCATTTGAAGAGCCTAAGCATAACTCATTATAAATATTTAGTTTTCATTAAGCATCGACCAGATTTAAGTCCAAGCAGATAAGAGTTATTAAAAGCACAAAGCAAAAGCAATCAAAAGTCTTAATGGCAACCAGCTCTATTTAGTAGCAGATACAGAGTATGTAATTCCATTTGTCATTCCTTCTTATTTGCTGTGCTTTTTGCAGCTGCTCCCTACAAACGTTTTTTTCAAATCTCGGTTTTGATTGTGGAAACGGAAATTATGGCTAGCGCACCGCCCACCTTGCCCTCGACTGCTGCTGCCACTTCGATTTGTAAATGCTCTGTATCTATTGAAGGTATAAAACAATGGGATATACCAGGGCTGTGAACATTTCATTCAAAAACTTTCTAAATGCGAAATCGTTTTCACCGTTTAACTTATACAACTAAACTTTTTTGATTGATTTTTGATTTTGTACTCTCGGTATATACATAAGTTCCTTTTTTTTTACTTAAACTATTTAAATCCTTAATACAGGATATTTTTCTCTTCGTTGCGTTGTTTTCCTTTTGCTTCAATTTGAAGTGCTTATAACTTTGTCTGTTGAACACTTTGCTCAATATAATAATAATTGGAGCTGCAATTTATTGCCTCAATTATGCGAAGCACTTTTCATTCTGTTGGTTTTTTAAATCTGTATTGATTTTGGGTGTTCAAGGAACGCGCTAGATTAAAGATATATATTAATAAATTTTTACATTCAATTCAAAATAGCAACGAGTTCAAAAAAAATTTACATGTTCTAGTAGCTGACCAGGCACACACAAAATTTGGTAATGTCTGTGTGTAGAAACGAGCCCCTAAAAAGATAAATATCTGGCAGCTAACATAAAGCTAAACAACAACAAAAAAACCTCCACGAAATGATGTGAATGTGAAATATGAGAAATTATTACACGAGCGCTTGTCAGAAGAAAGTAAGCCGCAAAAGTCGACGCGGTGTTGTCAAATTTAAGGCCAAAACGCCTAACCCAAAAAAAGAAACAAAAAAAATTTAAGAACGTTGCAGTCGGGCTTTAGAGACTGTGTTATACTTGTTCATGGTCTTAATTAATTATATTATTTTGGAAATATGCCGTTGTTCACCTTGACTTTTATACGTCTATTACAGTTAAAGATATGGATTATAGCGTTTTTGAAATTTGGTGACGGCAGACCTAAGTGTGAGAGATTTGTGATCTGAAGAGTATTTAATGTGTGTTTATACACATAACATGATGGGCATTGCCCAAACACAAAATATTAAGAACGTAGCTAACGTGAGTGCTCGATGATGTCCAACATCACTCTGTAACAAATTTAAAAACAAGTGAGAAGAATTTAAAAACAAGGAAGAAGTCGGGGCCGCCCGACTAGGAGATACCCTGAACCCTGCGATCTGGCTCCATAATCATTTCAGCTCGTTTATACATACATACACAAATTCACACATACACACACACACACACACACACACACACACACACATACATACAAATGCACGACGCAATCACTTTACTCGGTGCGCGTGCTCAGTACAGAAACGAAATCCTTGTTTTCTTCTAAACCAAATGTATGATCGTTATGAAATTTTCAGGACTTATTAGGGGCATCAAAATCTATGTACAAACCATTGCAACCATTTACAGGTCTGTAGTATTTGATTTGCGATTTTTTTGGTTTTATCGATATTAGGGGCGATTGACGGACAGACAGACGGACATGGCTAAATCAACTCAGCTCGTCGGCCTGATCAAGAATATATAAACTTTATGGGGTCGGAGATGCTTCCTTCTGCCTGTTACATACATTTCAGCAAAACCATAATACCCTGTTTTACCCAATTTCAATGGGTTCAGGGTATAATAAACCAAGGTGAATCTAAATATACCTACGTAATGTAAGCCCTGAATATTCACAGTTACTTTTAAACTCTAAATCAGTAAAAAGCAATAATGATGCAAAATGTGGTCGCCTTGCCTTTGAGCATACATCGGACGAATTTGTTTATCATAGGCCGCTTACATCGATAATAACCCGAGTTTAACGCAATTTTAGCATTTGGACTGCCAACTGTTGCCATGGATCCGTTGTATAACCTTCATCATTTCGACAAAATAGCAAAACAAATAGCAAAGTGCAGAGTGTGGAACGCTGTAACTAGGCCCGAGCAGTTTAGCGAAAGCACATCAAAGGATGCTATATAACTGACCCGAAAGAGTCTGCATGAATTTTGTTTTAAAATTCGATATTGTTCGTTACTTAGTGGCAGTTGTTGTTTTTTGTTAATTAACGGGCTTTCACATTCGACAAATGGAAAATGGAAAACCTATACACAGGGCTGAACACCATAACAGCAAAAACCCAGAGCACGATTACGAAATACTCTATACCTCTTTATGGGGTTATTTCAATAGGTCACATACCATATATTGCATTTGTAACTCTAATTGTCAAACTTAAAATATTATGTTTATCCTTAAGATTAGATTTACATTTAACAACATATCTATTTTACTATCACCGATTTAGATACTGGAAGCAAATTTTATTTTTGCATGACATGGACGCGTCTATATTCGAAAAGTTGAAATGTAGCTTTTATAGTTCTCAGATCAGACTGTCAGTCTTTATTAAAATTACAGTTTATACCTACCTACCTCTTTTCCATAGCCCATATCTAATGCTCACAATAATAGGTAAATGTTTTTAAAATGCTGAAAGTTTAGTTGCAAATTATATTAAAGACATTGCACGTTATATTAAAATGCAATTTCTTGTGGCCGACAGCCAATCGAAAATTTTAAAAGCAAATATAATAAAGAAAACAAAAATGGATCAGAACGCATAAAAAATATTTTTGCACTTGGCGCGTGTGTCGCGATTCAACTTTGCCGTCCAAGCTTTGCAGTTTGTACATAATTTAAATAATTTTACCAAGTGCTGACGGTTCGAACGTGCAGCTTGTGTTGTGATCTGATATGCAGAATTTTGGTCTGGTCGAGCGCACAGCCAGCTAGCAGCTACTGGCCTATCTGGTTGGCCAGGTGAGTTGCCTGACCAAAACCGGCAGCTGGGAAGCCTTTCGCATTGCAGCTGTCAAAGCATTTGTCAAAATGTTCCATATTTTGATGTCAGCAACTACATTTTACAGATACAGATATGTCATTTGCCTGCGGCTTGTTTTTGTTTGTTCGTTACTTTCACAGAAAATATACACACGCATTTGTTTACATATTTTTGCATGTGTACGCGCTCTTGGCATATTTGCGGCTGGTGTTGGCTAACTAGTTTGCCGTCTAATTGCGATTGACTTTTATTTTAGCATTGCACATTTTGTACATTGAAATGCTTGCGAAAACACACAAAAAATCTTGTAGACAAAGGCGCATTTTGCTGAAAGTGAAATTGTTCCAATTTATCTAATATAGACTCAACGCTGTTTAAGCGCCAACTATTTGTTAAGTGCTATGGGAACCAATCTAAAAGTGCTTTAAATGATTTTAATAACAGCGTGTTTTGCCATTTAAAATGTTATTGATGCTTTCAGTTTTTAATAGAATAAGTTTCTTTTTTGTAATTTTCTTATAGTTAATTATAGTTTGTTTTACGTTTAATTAATTATTGGAAATAGGATTCGATGTTGTTTACAATTGTTTTACAGGAGTGATGTTTTTTATACATTAACATAATGATACTCGCAGAGAAAACCTTCTGGCCAAAACGTATTCAGTTTGCTATCAAGAATTCAGGTGCATAAATTACCAATCAAATTTACTCTGACAATATGGCCACATGGGCAGGAGATAACAAAGGTTCCAAATCTATAGGTGGCACAAAAAACAGTTAAAATACATTGGCACAACAAAAATAAAATTAACGTATGTTTATGTGAAAACGGGACAATTATTCTCAATCGATGTCAATTTGGCAATGGTTATTCAGCTATGTAAATGGCACGAAGCTCAAATAGTAACAAATAAATATATGAAGATAAATAACATACATATATGCATATATTATTTGTATACAAATGTCTCTCTATTGGGTGCAAAACAAATCAATTAAGCAGCACAATTCTCGCTGTTGATTTTGTTATTGCCTTTGCCGTGCAGTTGACGCCGTATGCGAAATTGTTATAAATTGCTATTCGGACATTCCATTGAATTATTTATGAATGAATTTTATTAGTTACCCTCATTGGCGACTCATCAGTGTCCGGACTGTGGCAACCTGAAGTGACTTGACGTTAATTGCAGTGCCGGGCGACAGTCAAAACGCACCAAAGTTGTTAGTCAATTAAATGCGCCACATTTTGTACAACATTTGATTTAATTTAGGCGATCCGACCAACCAAAAAGTAAAACAAGCAACTGAACGCAAAACCCGCTGACTGAACAATCGACATACTGCATGTTGGGCAATTGCATATCTAGTTTTAGTGCTAGAGATTGTTGCCCGATAAATAGTTATAAATGCGCTCGTGCAAGCTCTCCAAGCAATATTAGGCATTTTCACGCATTCTGATGGGGCGTCCATACCTGTTTCTGTCTCTGGCATCGGCTCATTTTGCAGCCGTACAACATGATCGATGTAAACTGTTGAATGTTTACCGTTCCCTGCTAACTGTTTGCCTTTTGCCATGTCCGTCCTGTTGCTTGTAAACGCATTTGCATTCGTTATCATAAACAAACATTCTGCGGATTTTGCAGTCATTTAATTAACGACAGTAAAGTTTGCCATGCAACATTCATGTTGCATGCGAGTTTTACTATTTTCACGAATTTACCTCTTTTCATACTTGTCTAATAAAGAAGACTTTCTTAAATTTAAGCGATACTGTTTACATACCCTACAATCATCAAGTACATAAAATGCGCATAAGAAATAAATAATATGAGAGAAGGCTCTAGTCGGGGACGCCCCCACTATAGAAACTTAACTTTTTATTTACTCCTCAAATAAAACAAGTCAGATTGCTCTAGTCAAGACCCCCGACTAGGAGAAACTCTGAACCCAGAATTTAACACATATACACAAACTCTCGGCACTTAATGAGTATTGAGGTGACTTAAAATAAAAAAAAATTGATTGGCAATCACTAGCAAAAAATTAATCTGCCACGCCGGGAATCGAACCTGCACCACTTTCTCATTTAATTTCTATGTTATAAAATATCTTAGCCATCAATAAAACAAATTTTAAGGAAACGCTAAAAACATTCTGCCTTTGACATAAAAATTATAAATATTAATAATAATTATTGATTATTAAAACAAGTAAGATTTCTCTAGTCTAGTTGCATCGGGCGGTGCTCGAACCCGGGACCCACTGCTTCAGATGCACAACTTCTATCGACTGGACCACACCCCCATATAAATTCGCTTTTGATATATCATATCTTAACCATCTTTAAAAAAATTTGCAAGTCAAAGCTAACAAAATCCTGCTTTTTTCATAAAAATTATAAATATTAATAATAATTATTAATAACTCAAAAAGAAAATATAAATTTCACACTGTCTCATGCGGGGCTTGAACCCGGGTCCTCCAACTTCAGCTGCACAACTCCTAACAGCTGGACCATTGCTTCAATTAATATTTTTGCGAAAAAAGTTCAGTTTTACTATGCAAAAAAAAATTCCAAGAAAAACGCTAGACAAAATTTTGCATTTGCATGTGTGTGTGTACATGAACACAGAAATTGCTTGTGCTGCAGCTTGGCCTCCACTACGGAAAATAAATTCTTGATTTGCTCGTAAACGAAATGTATGATCGTTATGATATTTTCAGGACTTATTCAGCATCAAAATTAATGTACAAATCAATTTGCAACACTGTAGTATTTGATTTGCATGGAAGTTAAGCGAGCGTGTGTTATTGTTAAAAATAATAAGACAAAAAAATTAAATTCGTGAAATTTAAACAAAACATTAGGAGTCACAAGATTTGAACCCACGTGAAATTTGCCCTGCGACATCACCTCTACGATTGGTCTATCCCACCTACTTGATGGCAAGTGTCAAAAACTGATGAAATTTGCAAATCGAGTTAAAAAAAAAAAAAAAAACACTTTATGAATGTACACGCATGTGGAGAATTCTGCGCTTGGCGCTGCTATCTCTCTCGCTAGTTATATTTATATTTTCTTTAATAACTTTTGTGTTTCTCAGTAACAGTAGGCTTAAAAATTGAGATGAGACAGAATGTTACATAAATTTATATCCATTTTGAATGGATTCAATGTAAATTTAAATTATTAATTAGTAACCATTAGAAGAAACTATTTTTAGCGTTGTCCACGCATGGATTGGAACTCGCACATTCCAACTTTAGCCGCACGACTCCCAAGGGCTGGACCACTCCTTCGACTAAAGTGGTTGTGATAAAGTTCAGTTTTACTATGCAAAAAAAATTCCAAGGAAAACGCTAGACAAAATTTTGCATTTGCATGTGTGTGTGCACATGAACACAGAAATTGCTTGTGCTGCAGCTTGGCCTCCACTACGGAAAAGAAATTCTTGATTTGCTCGTAAACGAAATGTATG
>SCDY01002783.1:0-12956 GCA_004143825.1 Drosophila micromelanica | reverse complement strand
TTATGGGGTCGGAGATGCTTCCTTCTGCCTGTTACATACATTTGCACAAAACCAATTTACCCTTTTTTACCCATTTTCAATGGGTTCAGGGTATAAAAAGGAATCTGTGTCATTTACTCCTTTAATGCCTTACAATACTAATCAAACTCCTTGAAAATTGGTAAAAAATAAAATTAAGTAGTTTTTAAGATAGAATAAAAAATTCGAATACCAAATATCAAAATATATAGATTATAGAACACATATCATAGAATATGCATTTAAAATATAAATGTTATGTAACAGATAATATTATATGGAATATAACCTAACCTAACTAACCATACCAATAATATATACTATAATAATAATAATATAATAGATGAGTAAACGATATGTAAGCAACACTTTTTTTTGTAATTACACAAAACTGACTGCTGACTTTTGACTTGTGAGTCTTACGAAATGCAAGCTGCTTGCATTTATTTCCATTCCATTTCGTTTTTTCGCTGCCAAATGGTCGCAGTTGCCAACAGGCCTCATAATTACCAAGCGCAAGTTTTACACACACACACACACACACGCACACACTTGTGGGCAAAGGGAGGAAGCAGTTAAAAAACTTTTCTGGTGACTTTATTTTTTGGGCTTCAGCAAAAAACTTTTAATTTAGCTACTTTTTTGGCTTGCGACCAAGATTTCGGCGGCATTTATTCGAAAATTTTTTTTTCAATGCACAGCCATATATATAGTTATGAAGCAGTTGGCATCCTATTAAGCAAATTTTTAGCATTCTGGGATATGTGAGCTCGATGTCAACAGCGGCAAAAACTTTGTCACTCGAAATATTTGGCAAACAATTTAAGTGTACCAACAAACAATACAAGGTGCACATTTCCACAGGGTATTTTGCTAGTTGCCACTCATATGTAACCAATTGATATGTATATATATTGATATATATTTAACGAGCATAAATATATTTTGTTGGTTTTTTTTAGTAAAGCTTCAATTTGATGAAATTTTATATGGATGATTCTATTAGCCAGCGGTTATTTTTTAGTCCGAGTTTTCATTGTTTTTATGCGTATCCTTTTTGTCCTTTACGACATTTTTTAGCCAGCAAAATTAGTTGTATTTCCATTAGGGAATCGAATATTCGACAACCGTGTTTTATTTTTGTTTTCTTAACTGTTCAACAAGTTTTTGAATAACTTATAAAGCTGCCCTGTTTGCAGGGTATTTCGAGCTAGTCAACTACTAATTAAAGTTGATTTCGTGTTTAACAGTTTCGTGTTAACAAAATAAATGTTGCTGCCTGCGCTTTTGGCCGGCTTTTGTTTATCAAATGCACACATTAATTACGCAACCACAAACACACCCACTCACCCATGTGCGTGTGTGTGTGTGTGTGTCTCTGTGTAGGGCATGTGCATTCATGCATGTCGCACTGCCCAAACGCCCCCCGTTTCAGCCCCTCCCTCGCATCGATGGTCGCTTACATTGCTGCAAACATATCGTTTTGCCTTGCGCCGCATTTGCATTTATATGCGCATATCCTTTGTGCCCAAAGGATATTACATTTTTCCACTTGAAGCATTTTTCGTGCATTTAATGAAATTTTTAATTTTTATGCGCGTTGCAGCTCCACTGGGAGCACAGCGGTAGACTGGGTGAGAGCGAGACAAAAAGAGAGAGAAAGAGAGAGAGAAGGAGAAAGAGAGAGAGAGAGAGAGGGGAAGATAAAGCGTACACTAGCTACAATTGCCGCTGAGCAAAGCTTGAGTCAATCCCAAAGCGCAAAGATAAATACAAATTTGCGTCTCGTTTTTTTTAGGCCAGCTTCTAAGCCAAGCTCGACTTATACATACCCTATACAAACTTCTCTAACAAAAGAGCTATTTTAACAAACTGTTTGAAAGGTATTTTTTGAATATGTGAGTTATAGATTTTCACGTTCAACAGTACTTAACAGAAACAAATCTAAAATTTGATTGAAATTCGAATTTCCTCTTTGTTTTTTATAAAGTACGTTAAATTACAAGTGCTCTGTTACGTTGCACTGTTAATGTCACTCTGTAGACATTACACTGTTAATAGCTTACAGTTAGCGTTACTCTAACATAAATGAAAATGGTAAATTTCAGTGTGCCTCTTTTCGCATTTTATATACACATGAAACACACCGAATTTTTAGACTGACATGCATTTGTCTTTAATTGATGCCACCCACCAAAGTACTTTTTAATTACAGGGTATAGCTAGTAAATTGGCCCTTAGGGGCAAACATCCTTGTTATTTTATTTAACCGCAGCTGAGTTGCATTTGACTTTGTAGCTCTCTGTGGATGCATCTGAATGGACGGACGGACAGCGCTAGAAAGCGGCGACGAGTGCGAGTTTGAGGCATGCAACTCAAAGCTATTGTGGCTGTGGCATCTTGCCGCTGCTGCTCTTCTGTGTGATCCGTAATCTGCGGCATTTGACCACAGCAACTTTAAATGCTTAAGTAACAAAAAGTAGCTTGGAAATTTCATTTCAAAGAATTATGCAAAACAAAACTGTCAAGGTTCGAGCCAGTATCCAGTATTTTATTTGTTTATACTTATCTATTATATATATTTTAGTTATCGTTTAAAATTCGATCAGGTCTTCATTTTTTTTATAAAAACATAATCAAATTGACAGGATTGTTATTTGCAACGTCAAAAACTTAAGCACGTAAAAGAGAGTAAAGCGGAGAAAACAATGTCACGTGGAAAAAAATGCCGCCTATAAGTTTAACTGAAGACCATATGCTGATGGGGCTGGAAAGCCCAATTTAATTGTATGCCACATGCTTGAGCAGCTGCAGAGGGAAAACAAAAGGATAAGGCCAAGGTTTGCAAAGCCAACAGGACAGGTGGACAGGTAGGTTGCTGGGGCGCGTGGAATGGGCAACGATATGATATGGCCATAAGTCAACTATCTGCCGTGTGGGCCACTGCTGCCAGCTAACTTGTAGTCAAAGTTCATTTCTGTGCATAAATTAAAAATGACAAGGATATGCGGGCAGGACACGCGGCAGCAAACCTTGTGTAACCCAAAGAGCTCGCAACAAGTTGCAAGTTACTTCGAAGGCGGCACAGTCTAGTGTGTGTGCGTGTGTGTAAGTGTGTGTGTGCGCCATATGAAAGCTGAGAGTAAACCCCCAACAACGAATCCAAATCCCTTCCTCAACCCTTACGGCATTCACCTGGCACCGCGTTGAGAAAATTTCTACAAATTCAGCGAAAAGTATTTTTCCACCTTTAAAAGCTGCCACACAAGAGGTTCGGGGAAGGGGCTGCGCTGGGTCTAGGAGGAAGCGAGTGGGGGGGGGCTTGCCAGTGAGAGCGAGAAATGATTTATGAATGCAAAAAGTTTTTCGGCCCACAAGTTTTGCGGAACCGTTTGGTTACCAGCGGCGCCAACTACGCCACAGCAACTGCCTCAACTCCTTTTTAATACCCAGTACCCAATGGTAAGGGCTAACAGAAAGCCATAGGGTATATTGCAGCTTCAAAAATTTGTCTGTCAAATAACACATCAATTCTTATATAAAAATATATATGTATAAAAATATATTTTAAAAGTAAATAAGTAAATATAAAATAAATATTTTTCAATACAATAGATTCGTAAATCCTTTAAAAAATAATAACTATGGCTTAAAATTTAAACAATAAATTAGAAATAAATTTTTATTAAACAGGGTATTGGCAAGTCGAGCACTCTTGACTTAAGCATTCTTACTTGTTGTTGTCAGTTGCGACATGAGCAGCTTCGTGTTACGCACACACCCACACACACACACAAACACACACACACACAAACACACACACACACACACACACACACACACACATGGGGCGCACACACACGAGCTGCCGCTTAATGGAATTATAAAAATGTTAACTTCAGCAGAAATTCAAATAGCGCCTCGCTTCGAGTGTGCCTGTGTGTGTGTGTGTGTGTGTGCGAGTGTGTGTGTGTGTGTATTGGAAACTAACCTTTTTATACGAATTCAGTTATAATTTTGTTTAACATTCAAAGTGGCTTTGTTCGTGGCAACACTTTTAACTATTCCCATCAACTGTCCAAAAAAACAAAAATATTTGCCGGACTTTTTGAAGCCCTGCACAAAAAACAAAGCGAGAAGATGGAGGCTGGGTGCAAACAGAGGGTGAGTGGAGGGGCAGCTGACTTTAGGCGGGGCCAACAAAGTTTGAGTTTAACCAAATAAAATATCTACAAATATAATTAGTTTAGATATTATTATTTTATATATTGAGTCGTGACGAAGAGTTTAAAAGCTGATGTTGTTAAGTGGATTTCTAGAAATTTAAATTCGTGGTTTTCGTTTAATATCAAAATAGGCCGGGACTTCAAACTGATAATAGAAATCCCTTTAGTATATTATCTGAAAATCCATCAAGTTGAAAGCAATTACGTTTGTCAAGCCAACGGGAGAGACTTCTCTGCTGTCTTTCACTCTCTCCCTCTCTGTCTCTCGGTCTCTTCTCTTTCAGCATTTGTGATTGTTTTTCACTCGTATTGGCGTATCGCTTGAAAAATTAAAACAAAGCACAGGCCCAAAACGTCGACTTCTGCTTGAAGTGAAGCAACTGCTGCAACTGCAGACGCAGAGTAATGTCAGCTGCAGGGGCTGGGGTAAGAGGGGGCTGGAAAAACGGCTGGAGGAGCTCTTTTGGAGGCAGCCAATCCAATATACTTTTCAAAGCAAACACAAAACTTGAAACGCGCCGAGCGGCGGCTCTAAATCGAAAGCAGAGCAACAGCCAATCTAGTGCCAAAAAATAACCGCCAAAAAAGGCTAAAAAAGCCTGTGTACGTTTAGAGTACGTGACCGGTAAATACCCTGTAAGTTTAACTATTTGATATGTAAAATGTTTGGTAAAAATATAATTTTTTGTTTTTACTAAATAATAATAATAATAATAATATTTAGAATATAGGAAGAGCTACAAAAGAAACAAACAAATTCTTAATAATTAAATACATTAGAATAGATATAAATAAATGTAAAGCTTATTGTAGCTAAAAAATAAATTGTGAGTAGTTCGCATTACAGTTCGTGAATTGTGTAGGTTAAAAAAAATCTTTTAGAAATGTTACAAAAATTGTTGTAAATTTTTTTTTATTTTACACATCTGATTCTTGTTTCGGTTTATAGTTTATATAAAATATATATAGTTGGTGTCTGTTTTAAGCCCAATTTGTATCTTAGATAAATGTGAAAGAGCTTCCAAGTTCTTATGCTACCCTATTTCATAATTTATTTTGCTGGCAGGGCATCTAAAATCAACCACACACTGTAATGGAAATGGACCAGAGGCTGCTGCAGCAGCTACAGCTGCCGCTTCAGCTGCTGATGTGTCTTATCTTGTCGGCGGCGGCAGCGATGCCAGCGTCAACGTTGAAGTCAGCGTCAGCGTTAGCGTTGGCGTTGGCGTTGGCGTATCCTGAAGGTTTTTATCTTGGCGTCATGTTGATGTTTGTCGGAAACTTGATTATTTTCGCTGCTTTTTTTGCAATCTTTTTTTATACATTTTTTGTTGGCCTTCGCCACATGTTGTGTGTAGGAGTGTGTGTGTGTGTGTGTGTGTGTGTGTGTGTGTGTGTGCGGCTACGGACTGAAGATGTTTTGGCGACGCCCGCAGCGTACAAGCGGAAGCAGGCAGAGGGACAGGGGGGGTTGGCGGTGAGCTGAAGTCGGGGATTAGCCTCAAATGTGTGTTGGGTGTGTGGCGAAAAGAGTTCTTGGAGCTTGTGTGCGACTTCAATGTAAATGCAACTTTAAGTCGGAGCATTTGCCACAAAACAAAAGGCCTTGTGGCGAGCTGTGCTGCTTCTTCCTCTGATTCATGTGGCTGTTGCTGTTGTTGTTGTTGTTGTTGTTGTTGTTTGACAAACAAGCAGAGCGCATAAGTAAAATAAGTTGTAATAAGAGCAGTTAACAACATGAACTAAGCCTGAAAAAGAGTAGAACACACACAGAAGAAACATGAGGCAAGATGAAGTCTTCTAGCACCTGCCCACACACACACACACACACACACACACACACACATGCACAGGCACACACGCGAGCACACATAAAGCCAAAAGGCATGACAAGCACATGACTATGGCAGGGGGCAATGGGCAAAAGGGAAATGCTGAAAAGTAAGCGGATAACGGGAAGCGGGGCATGTAACGTAACGTAACGTAAAGTCAAGTAAAGTAAGGGAACGCAACGTCGCACAAGGCACTGACAACTTCTTTAAAATGTAGTTACTGTTGTTATTATTCAACCTTAATGAACTCAACAAGCTCCTCGCACGAGGACGACATGCCGGCACCGGAGCCAGAAAAACAGGAGCAGCCAGCACCTACAGCCAGGACATGCCAGGACATGGCAGACAGGCAGCCAGCCAGTGGGAGCTGCACTTGGACAAGCCCCAACAAATAAGTCGAAAACAGAGACGAAACAGACAGAGAGACAGACTCACAGACGGACAGACATACGGCAAGAAGGACACATACGTTATAAAGGGGCAAAGGTGGAAAGGGTGGACTAAGCGAGAGGGTATGAGTGTGTGTGTGTAGAAAGAAGTTTCATGTTCATGTCGCAAGACATTTTGCGCTCAATGACGCAGGGTCACGTAACTCAAATAAAGCGCCAAACGTACCAAAAGCCAAAACAAAAAAAAACACAAAACACAAATCTTAAAAACCCAAAAAAATAAAAATATTTTCTTACATTAGTTAATATATATATAAAAATGTGTTGAGAATTTGAAGCTGATTAATCAACAACCAAACAGAGAGAATTGAAACAACACAGGGATAAAGAATTTTTAATAGAGTATCAAATATATATATTATAAGAATAAATATTCACACATGGAAATTTAATTGGCATACCCTTTCTTAAAATTTCATTAAAATTAACATTCTAATTATTATTATTCCCTTAAAATTTAATTATTTAATTTTATTTTAAAATATGTTTTTTATTATTAGAGGAACTGCAGGAACTGACGAATCAATATCCTTACAGATTTCCATCCGGGAATATTGGTACGTAAGGCTGAGAAGGACATGCTTATCTAAGAATCAGACAGAACTAACAAGTCGATTCTGATCTCATTTGGCCAGTTAAAAGCCCAGCTAAAATTATTATTGTAAAAATGTATATTATTCCAAAATATGACCATTTTTACCCGAGATATGCGATTTTAGTACTTTTAAATGGCTATATCTTGGCTATTTGTTGTCCGATGTGGGCAAGTTATATCTCATTATACTCTTAAAAGTCTATAGAATCAATCTCAATTCAAAGTTTTTAAATTTAAAACTTTCGCGATTTTGACAAAAATTGTGATACCACCCCTTGTGTATTTGTTCAAAAATGGTCAAAATTTAGAATGGAAATTTTTGAATGCCATTCGATGGTCATGGTTCGCACGAGTCTAAAAAGGTATATTTTTCCAAAATATGACATTTTTGCCCGAGATATGCGATTTTTAGTACTTGTAAAAGGCTTTAAATGGCTATATCTTGGCTATTTATTGTCCGATTTGGAAAAGATACATCTCATTACACTTTAAAGTACTAAGGATACACTTGTGATCTAAGAGGATATTACAACAAGAGCAGAACAGAACAGAACTTTTACGCCCGACGAGCAGCTGACACAAACTGTTCCCAGTATTTGCCGAGAATATAAGAGTTAGAAAAGGGAAAAGCGATGTCCTTGCTGTCTCCATTGTCCGCGTCAGCATAAAAGGCCGCTACAGCCACAGAACTGCCGACAGTCGGCAGTTGGCCGCCAACAATGTCGGCTAATCCACTGCAGGCCAAGTTTTGCCAGTGGGAATCATCCAAATAAACGTCAAAAACAAACTGAAAATAGATGAATGTTTTAGTGCTCAATAAAGTAGCACAAATGTTGAAGTAAACATTGTGCCGTTAATTTTAGCACAAATACATATCTTTTTGATAGGATTTAATTCTTTCGCAATATTTAAAATAACTGAATTGTTTGCTAAATTATCTTGACATCTTTTTATCTTTTTGACTGTTTAAGATCGTAGGTAAATTTGTAGACTTCAGCCGACAATCCCAAATTATTGCTGTCAAAAACGACTGCATAACATATATACCACATACCGATCTAATAACAACTTTTTGAAGTTTATCTGCACATACTATAAACTCAAATGATACAATATAAAATTAACTTTATGACTTGAAAGCTTAAAAAAATTTTCACATTTGCTTCCAGTATTTTAACCAAGCCAAAAAATTATTTTCTGCTTAACAAGCTATTCTCATGTTCTAGACCTTTATAAACCGTATATTCAAAACGAATATACTGAATATACTCTATTATTTTTGATTATTACTATGTTTTTTGGCCATTTATAAACCCATTTCAATCAACAACACATTTTTGGCATTTTCTCAATTAAACAAGTTTCGATGAACGTTTTACAGTTTTGTAATTGTTGCTCATCTCCATTATTTGGGTCGTAACAAGACTAATTTCCATTTAAAAAAAAAAACGTAAGAACATTGCAGTTGGGTGTAACCGACGTTGCCACACTCGTTCATTGTTAATATATATATAACAGCATTAAGGCCGAATGTGGTCAAAATTAAACTCTAAGTGACTTCCCAGATTACAGATTAGATCGATTTATCGATTGATAGAATGTGTGCGATCATTGAACGGATTTTTTCAGCTTCCAACCTGATATATAGATTTAATCGAATGGCCGAGTATATATTCAAGATTGAAAGTTTCTAGCTTTCATAGCTTCGTAAATATTGCGTTTATACGGACGCACATTGCACAAAACCAATATACGCTTTTCATTTCGTGAACGAGTATAGGAATATTTATCGATAACATTTGCATTAACATGCGCTGGTAACGTGAAGTTGGCCGCTAGCGATTTTACTGTTATGAAGTTTATTTATTGAAATCGCTGGTAATAGGGGGAAAACCGGGGGAGGCTTTTGTTGTTGCCGTTTTATGTTTAGGTCATCGATATGCAAATTGATTGACAGGCCCACAACACCCAACTGGCCCGCAGCAACTGCACTCCCCTCGCCCCCTCTTCCCCCCTCAGCTGCTGCTGCTGCGAATTGAATCCAATTCAATTCGTTTCAATTTTCGCAGCTGCTGCTGCCGTATTGTGTTTTTATGCAGCTTGTTGGACATTGAATTTGATTTCTATATATTCCACGCAAACAAACACAAAAACACACGCACACACACACACACACAAACACACACACGTATACGTATATGTGTTCACGACGCGGTTGGTCCCCTTTCGGCCCCCCCCCCCCCCCCCCCCCCCCCCCCCCCCCCCCCCCCCCACCCCTTTCGCCTGCTTGACTCCTGCTGTTGCGTTGGCCCATTTGACATAATTAATTGTAACACGGAACAATTACGATGCCCCACAATCCGCCCCACCTGCCCCTCCCGTTGGTAGAACGTGGGCAGGACAATAAGGATATACATTTTAATTAAAGCACCTCGAGCCAACTAATTACATTCTCAGAGCCAAATGCGATGCAGACGCTTACCTCGCTGCGGTCATCCAATGCGTGTGTGTGTGTGTGTGTTGGTGAGTGTGCCACACAAAGGCCAGCAAGTAACCTGTTTGTATGTCTGCGTGTTTAGTTTGCTATTGTCAAATGCCCTTGAGCGACTTCTTTCATTGTCTGCCAGCGAGTGTGTTTGTGTGTGTGTGTGTGCGGGTATTCGTGTGTGTGGGTGTGCATTTGTGCCACATGTGCGCTTACGTTATTAAAAGCCAAAACTTTGCATACTTGTGGGCGCAGTTGCCCTATCGATAACTGTCTGAGGCTATTGCTAAAACTATGGCAAAAGATATGTGATTATTTTGTCTATTAATAGTTATCGATAGTTACTTAGTTTAGCAATTAACGTTTCAACACCACATTATGTTAGCGTATGTGCAGTTTATTATCAAATTATCGATATATTCCACAATCGATAAATATCGATTTTCTATTTACAATATATAAATCAAAAACATCTAACTTTAAATCGGTTTGCTTCAGAACCGGTTTTTAGTCTTGGTTCATTAAAAGAAATTTCGTATTTGTTTCCTTTCGGACACATGTTTAATTTCCACTTTCGTTTCATTCCAAACGTTTCATTCGCATATCCTTTTAATAGTCCTCTCCACTCACCCAAAATATTTCCTACAACATATTTGCAGCCTATTCAAATCCATAAGACCCAAATAATTGTGTCTTTGTGGGCATTATGTTTATGTTAATTGCTGTTGTTGTTGTTGCTGTTTGCGTTTGTTGTTTTCATTACTAATTGTCGAATGATAAGAGAAGAGTGTGAGACAAAGGAGCAATGGGGGGAGGAGAGAAGTAGCTGAAGCTGCAAAGGATCAGCCATAAACCCTTTCGCTTTTGCTTTGCCTTTGGGCTTTTGGCCCGTTTTCAACGTACATTTAATGCCGTTAACATGACACTTGAGGCTTAGCTCGTAGGCATTCCCGCCCCGTCCCGTTTTTGGTGGCGGCTGTTAAAAGTGTTAAACCATTAAATGAAATTGAAATTCTTGGCAGGAAGTTTACTTGATTATCCTGTCGCCAATAATTAAATGTTGTCGCAACAAGTTGCCAGCCCCGAAACAAGGACAAGGACAAAGCCAGGACACTGAAGCACACGGAAGGGGGAAGTCCGCCTTTTTTAGAGCTGCTCGTAGGCCGCTGGCGCGTTATAAATTGTACTCATTAAAATATTTTAATTTACTTGCCAGCCAAGCGAACGAGGTACGGGCTACACTCGAAGAAAATGCCAAGAATTTAGCCTTGTTAAAAACCCATTTTCCGAAAGTAGTTCTCATATGTGGTAAAATAGTTTCATTGCCCGATAACTCCTGAATTAAGAAGATTTAACATTGAATATGCTAAAATTGAATACGGAATTTTTCGCTGAGTGTAGACGAACTCTACGGCTGGGGAAATGGGGGAAAGGGGTGGGAGCTAGCTAACTGTAACGCTTAAATTAATGCTCAACACATTTCTTTTTGGCAGCAAAGCGAAAGTTTGTGAAATTTTGCCAAGGATTTGACAAAATAATTGGTTATATCAACTTAAACCGCAAAGAAAGTGTAAGGGGGATGGGAGAGGGAAGGGGTATGAGCAACGCACAAATGTGTGAATGTGTGTGTGTGTGTGTGTGTACAAATTACCCTGAAAATGTCATCAAGTCAATTTGCAAAATGAGAAAAGTAATCAACGCCCGCGTTAACCAAAACCTCGAACTCAGAAACCCCAAACCCCTAAACCCCCCCTGCCCAAAATCGACGTAATTTCAGAGTCCCCTCCCGCGAAAGCTGAAGCGAGGCCAAGACAAACAAACAAAACGCAGAAAAGTGCTTAAAATTTAAATCACTTCAGCCAAAAGCGTCACAATACAAATCCACGCCCGCACACACACACAGTCACAATATATAAATTATATTTTGAGGGTAAATAAAACACTTAACGCCCTTTTAGCGGTTAACACCCCGCACCACCCCTCCTCCACGCCCTCAGTCATCCAGTTACCCAAAAGCAAACTCCGGACACGCTCTGTTAACGGCGCGTCCTCGCCCAAGGATTCGTAGTGAACAAAAAAAACAACATGCACATATTCACAGTGCCGAAGATTGAATACCCTAACAACTAGTTAGCAGCCATTTATACACTCAGAGAAAATGATATTTTAAAAAATTAATAATTTGGAGAATTTTTTTCTCCTTTTTTTTTGTGCTTCAATGTTTTCAAATTCGTTTTATAATCAGGAATTTAAATTTAATTTCTTAATATACTCACAAAATATCATTTCGTTTTTTCTGAGTGTAAACAGACAATGGTATTTTCATACGCAGACTCGATTCCCAACAAATTTTGATGAGATTTTGCATATATATTTTAGATTTGGATGAGATTGGATGAAAAAACAAAAAAGTGGATTATACAAAAAACTCATTTGATATATCGAAATACCTTCTAAAAGACAAAATTAGGATACCCCTCGCTAAGGGTATATAAAGAGCAGAAACGAACACAAAAAAAAAGAAGAAGACACATTGTCGCAGCGGGCGTCCTTTAAGCCATCATTACCAAAATGGCATGCGGCTCGCCGAGAGAGGGTAAGGGGTGAGTGGAGGGGGTGGGGGGGTTGAAGGCAGCTGCATTGTCGCGCTGCCAGACTAAGACTAAACAAATTTGTGTCCCCGTTCGCTGGCTGCCTGGCTGACTGCCTGGCTGATGTCTTCGTCAGCTTTACTTTTTCTCATAACTGTCAGTTGACAGCTTCAGAGTTGCCGCCCCGCCAAGCGACGACGACGACGACGACGACGATGAACAACTTTGCCGCTTTGTTGACGTTTCACAATTTTTTATTCCACATTATACCCTGTGCACAGCGGGGGGTAGCCAAACTGACGTCTCAACAATTAAACTTAGAAAAAAGTAAGTATGTTGACAACCCTATGAAACGCAGGCACAAAGCATATTTATCACAAAACACATCAATTATCCACTCAAACAAACAAATTTATAAATTCGCTTAGACAGAAAGTCTGTCCGCTACAGGGTATTTTATAGTCGGGCATTCGTTCGCCTACTTGATAATAACTTTTTTTTTGTTCCGCCGTGTGTTGTCTCTCATTTTGTTGGCTTTTTGGGGTTTTGGCTGCACGATTTGACATTAACCTGTCAGCGTTTGCCTTGCATTATGTTTTATATGCGGCATTTATCGGGGTGGCATCAACGTCTCCCCTTACCTCCCCCTCCCCCAGGTACCGTATATTTTTATACCCTGAACCCATTGAAAATGGGTAAAAAAGGGTATAATGGTTTTGTGCAAATGTATGTAACAGGCAGAAGGAAGCATCTCCGACCC
>SCDY01002771.1:0-10869 GCA_004143825.1 Drosophila micromelanica | reverse complement strand
GCGGCGAAAATAATTGCGTTCATACGGACAGACGGACAGCAAGACGGACATTGCACAAAACCAATATACTCTTTCACTTCGTGAACGAGTATAAAAACACCATCCTCATCAAAATCGGATGCGTTTTGGCAAAGTTACGACTAGGAAAAGTTGAGACCTATCCTTATATAAGAACACTAGGGTATACATTCGAAAATTGTTGACATGAATTGGGACCAAAAATTTTATTTTGAAACCGAAATGTAGAATTCATCTAGACACCGAACCATGAACAAAAAGACCATCCTTATGAAAATCGGTTGAGTTTTGGAAAAGTTACGACTAGGTAAAGTTGAGACATATCCTTATATGGGAACATCAGGATTTATATGAGATTTTAGAGATGAATTTGGACCAAAAATTATATTTAAAATTTAAATGTGGCATTCATCTAGATGCCGAACCATGAACAGAGTGATTTATGTACAAATACTCTAAAATTAAAATGTACCAAACATACCTTAGCACCTCCTATCCAAATATTGACCTGCAATAAAAATTTAAAAATTGAACTGATATACTGATGTTAATAAAATATATATAAATATTTAGATATTGATGTGTAATTGTAGTTGTAAAAAAAATATGGAATTGATTGGATCATTGTGTATGTATTTAAGACCATTGTAATGTGTTTGTAATTCCGGCCAATGTTTCCTTTAAATCTTAAAGTTAAATCACACAACACATTTTGTTTTGGCATGTCGAGGATGCCAAAGCAACAAACATGATTGTCAGCTATTGTTGTTGCGGTTGTTATTGTTGTTGTTGTTATTGTTGCGGCTGCTTGCCATTTCAGATTACGGCCGTAGTTTAGTTGCCATGTACAGTCGGCCGACACATGCCTACAAGCTTATTTATAATAAAAAATCATACTTGGCCGCACAGAAAATGAGACAATAGACGACTCTGCAGCACTGGCAACAGCAACAACAACAACAAAATAATGTGGCACGAACGGAAAAATAAACGGCAGCCAGAGTTAAGCCAGTAGCAGCAAGCAGGCAGGCAGTCTAACCCAATGTCGAGATGAAAGCTCCGCCCATAAGTCGACTCTAGTATGGCAGCCAGAGCGAGTTTGAGTCATCATTAACTGCGTAGCTTTCATGTGTGAGTAAGCCACACACCCAAGCAGACAGACAGGCAGCACACCTCATATAACCATTCATTGACATCATTCGGCATTGTAGATAGCATTTAGTCAAATACTCTGAGGATTATCCACCTTGGGCAACAAAACCAAACAGTGTAATGAAATTTTCGAAATATCTATGATGAATTCTTGTGTGTGTGTGTGTGTGTGTGTGTGTGTGTGTGTGTGTGTGTGTGTGTGTGTGTGTGTGTGTGTGTGTGTGTGTGTGTGTTCGACACTTCCGCATTGGTATCTATACAATAGGTCTATACCCAGGCTATATTGTGAGCAGTGCTTTGGCCTTTGGTTTCCGGCAATTTCAAGTGACTAAAGTCACACTTGGAGCCTTTTTGGCCATTTCATTGTTTGCCCTTTTCCGCCGGCCAATCTGTGCCCGACCATGTGGCAGCTGTGGTTTTACCTTGTGCATCCTGGGATTTTGACTACATAATGCTTACAACATTGTTATTAAATTGAAATTTTCTGCTTTAATTTCTTGCCATCTTTTGCTGGGTTTGGGCCAAGTCAAAAGCTTTAATTGTTATATTTAGTTTAAAATAAGACACAACCTTTATAATTGAGGTGTCAAAGTGTTAAAGTTCTTAAAGATTTATAGCTACTGATGTGATTATTCACATGCTCAATTTCGGAATGATTATTATGTTCATAAGAAAGTTTAACTTAGATTTAAGTAAAAGGAAAAAATTAAGTTTTTACCCATTTATAACTATTTTCATGCAGAGTATTGCGCAGTCTCTTGTAACCGACAGCAAAGTAAAGACTTGAATTCCTTATTTATAGTCTCACTAGAGTATTACTTGCCATTGTCAGGCACACTTTATTCTGTCACATTTATAATTTGTGACTCGAAGACACCACAAAAGTTCACTCTGGTGTCTGTCAGACTAGTTTGCACCTGTCGAACTCTGACCTCACCCAATGCAATCTGAAACGAGGTTTTAATGGCGCTTTTTTCTGCATTGCATTTTTCAATATTTGCCTTGGCTTAGGGCGTGACGGTGGGCGTAAATTCAAACTGACAGCAAAATAATTTTATTATTTATGGTGATGACGACGTCGACAAGAAATGGGCTGTGGGGAGTGTAGAGTGTGTGAAACTGTGCTGGAGCGACTAAAAAGTTGTAACGGAATTATTGTAAAATTTGTGGAAAATATAACGTATAGCGTCGAAATATGCGCATTCCGAATGCTGCTACAAGCAGCTGACTGTAAAAAACTGGGTGTTTGCACCGGGCCCATGCCCCGAATGCAATCATAAATTTTTGTGTGTGGCATGCAAAATAACGTAATAACATTAAATATGCAAATGCCTTTTGTCAGCCATGCATTTACACACAGCAAACATACACACAGAGAAATGGGCATACACCCAGCGAAAATTCGGACATAAAGGATAATTAATGAGGAGTTTATACCAATATATTTTAAAAGATACATTCCGAAACTAACTTGATTTAAAAATTGATATAAAATGAAAATCGCTTGACTAAGCTGATCGATTATTTATTACAAAAATAACAATTTTATCATATTCAAACTTTTCAAAAAAGGTATATATTTAAAATGAAAACATTTTAATGACACTTCAAGTTGCTTTCAAATGCGAACTGTATGTCATTTCAGTCTTGTTTTTGCTCGCTCTTTGGTAAAAAGTATCTACCTGAAATTGAATTTTTTTTGGCAAGTGCATTTACTAGCAAGTTGTGTGTGTATTCATTCATTCATATAGAACTTACTGCTGGGCTGTTCATTGGTAGACTTCGGCTGCGTTTACGTCTTCAGAGTCGGCTTCATCACACACATTTTGCAATTTGTATAAAGTGAAAATGATGCACATTTCTGTTTTCCTACGACAATTTGCCTTTATTGATTTTCTTTGATTTTCTTTGCACACACATACACACACACACACACACACACACACATGGTGAACCGTTCAAGCGCTCAAGCAGCACACTTCGTCCTGCTTTACATGTGTTGTGAATGACGTTGAGTGCTGCTATGCAAACATTTTCTAACGAACACTTAGTGCAAATAGATTCCGCTGAAGCACACGACTCTATGTCTGTCTGGAGTGTGTGTGTGTGTGTGTGTGTGTGCGTAGACAGTTACACTTCTTTCATTTCTACCCGTTTTTATTGCATGCCAATTACTTCTTATTTCCAATGGTATGCCTTGAATTTCATTACTTTACTCCAGTTAAATCAAAGTAGATATTATGCACAACATTGCATTTTACTAAAGGGACTCTGCAACTATGTGACTTCAATTGATATTGCCAAAACATGCAAATTTTGCAGCTGAATAAAAATAATTAAATATTTTTCCTGAGCCAAATTGTATCTAGTTATCAATTCAATAAGCGTTTTCTTTATTTATTTTATTAAACAATTTAAAGTATTTGTGGCGAGTTGTTTCTGCAATTTCTTTTATTGCTTAGACAATAACAATAACATAAGGTACAACGAAAAACAAAACACGTGAGAACGTCGCAGTTGGGTGCTCCCGTTCTAGTGGGCGTGGCCGAAATATCAATGTCACAATCTGCAACTATTTTCACTTCGTGAACGAGTACAAAAATAAAATCAAATTTAACCAAACACTAAAATCTGTTTTGAACAAATAACCCGCAAAAATTTTATATCTAATGAGAATTCAGCTTTACGGTCATATGTTTCCCCTGCCCTTTTCTTTTTGCCTCTTGTCGTTGTTTATAATTTAATATAAACCGATTTTTGTTGTCCATGTTTTGTGGACTGTCGGCCATGTGCAGCTGAAAGTTTATGTTGTGGGAAAAGTTTGCAATATCGACAACGAGTGCAACAGTCGCTGCCATCTTCGCAAATTGGCCAATAAAGCGTGCTCAAAATATTTCGCACAACTTGTGGGCATTACCTAACAAATAAAGTTTGCTGCAGATCCCACACACGCACAACCTTTCAATTTATGCAACTGTTCGGCATTTTCTTAAATGTTCAAGTGTTCAAATCTTAATGAAATGCATAACAAAGTGTATTATTTAGTTGAGCTAGGTTCGTAAAGCTCGTCACAATGTGATGGGCTTCAGCTGTTAAAATCCCTTCTCCTGAATTATAAAGCTACGATAATGGCTAAAACAGTCAAGAGGGCAAATTAATTATAATTATATTAATACCTAAACTTAAAAAGATATAAGAACGGGTGTAACCGCCAACGTTTCTTGTGGGACGGAAATAAAACTAAATTACTCAGAAAAAATTATATTTTTAAATATTGCATACTGAATTTGCTGTTCAGGGAAAGAGAGCGCGATCTTAGGAGGTTATCTATTTAAAATATGATAACTTTGGTTCAATGTTTTCCCATTTTTGTCAAATAATATATGGCTGGCACAGAGTATCTGCTAGTTAATTATTCCCTGTTTTCATACTTGTTTTGGAATCCTTTGTATTTTCGGGGCGTCGACCTTGTCAAATTTTAATTGATTCAATCGCCTGTGCATATTGCAGTCCATGTGAGCCAACACTTGCTAAATACCCAACAGTCAATGTCAACTTTACCGATTGGGGCTTAAGCTCACAAACCCACACACACTTTAACACGTATATATAGGCAAGTATTTATGTTGGGACAGTAAGTTAACAAGGACTCGTGCGTGTGACGCCCGTTGCGCTTGGTGAAATTAGTTTGGGGATTTCATTTGTTGTATAATGGGATTGATCATTAGTTGGTATTTCGGAATCCAGTTTGTAAAGCCCGGTAGATGCCAGGATTTACACAAATCACACAAATGACCAAATATTTGCACGGCAACTAAGCGTTAGGATTGAGATTCATTAGCATGCACAATTTAATTAAATTGCTTAAAAATAGTTGGCTTTTATAAAATAAAAAGAATAAAACATACAAATTAAAATACAACATACAAATGTATGTATTGCCTTTTACAACACTGTGTTCTCCGCAGAAAACAACACCACAAGGAACTTAGCAAAAACTACCAAATTTATCTGACAGCAATAAAGTTATCCCCACACATCTAAACACACAATAGTTTGTAAGTTCCGCTAGGTGGCGGCACAACTTAACCAGTGTTGTCATATTGTCATATTGAGAGTGAATGTTCATTAAGTGAATCCATTGTAGCTGTCATCAGTTCTTATCATGCGTAAGTTCATCTGTTTAATATAATTATAATTATATTTTGATATGACGCATGGAAGGGGGTAAAGAAACTATTCAGGCCATGTGCCTAAAATAAATTCAACGGTCGTCGTCAGTTCCAATTACACGTATACCAACTGTTAATTATGATCTAGCCATTTGGCTAGTTTTGTAACTTTTTTTTTTTGGCTCTACCGATGAAATCTCTGGCTGTGCTAATTTATGCTGTTCCACGCTTGCTCACCATTCAATTGCCATTTCGCTGAACATTTCACTGCTGATGCTTATAAGCATTACGGCATGACCACATTCGCATTCGCATTCGCATTCACACTCATATTCGCATACGCATTCACAATTCAGCGGCAGTCGTTGCCCATTGGCATTCACAATCAACCACTTGGCAGGCCATAAATTTAACACACACCTAACCACACAGTGCCATGAACACACACACACATAGGCACACAACCTCGGGCGGAAACCAAATCATTAGCCAGAAAAATTGACCAAGCCGCCGCCATAGCAGGATATACGTGCAGGCGTAGACCACAGGACACCAAGCACACACACACACACAAAGCTCGCGTTTATTGAATTTTTGGACAGTGAGGAATAATTTTTGAAGCCAACCAAAGCAACGCAGTTTGACAACCACATCCGGCAGCCGCTGGTCAGCCCATAATTATCTAACCAAAAATATGCGACTGCAATTTGTAGTAACAGAACAGCTTCTCCCCAACCACGCCCACACCAATATGCAAAGGATGCATGGCCACAAAGAGGTCACGCAGCTGTAAACAGTCACCAAATTTAACATGGATTTAGTTTTTGGTTTTTTTTTGTTCACGGTTGCATTAGATGTGATTTGTTTACTGTGGCTTGCGATTTGTTTAAATGAAAAGTGATAACCTGTTTGTTTTAGTAAATGCTAAACAGATAAATTCTAGATAGATAAATAAAATGCTTTTGGCATGATATTTATACGAATAACTCGGTTGGATGAAATTTGTTCTTTTAACGGCAGTCAGTGTTGTAAAATAAAAATAAATTTAAGGTTAAACATCAAATCGATGTTTATCGATTTTAATAATGCATTTTACAACACTATATGTAGGATGTATATGCTCCCCCACTTGTTAAACAGCAACAGTTTCAGTTTACGGAATACCCTTAATAAAACTATGAATATAAAGTTGATCAAATATGATAGATATCGTTTCAGGCAAAAATGCAAGTTAAAGCCGCTAACGTGATTTTTCTGTCACACAAAAAAATGTTCATGAAAAATGCTTGCCAAAACGAGTGCTTAATAAAAAAATCGAGATTGTTAGCCCAGTATTGAATATTTTAACAATTTTTTAATAAAACATGCAATATTGAGTTGAATAATGTTGACTTTTACATATTAATTTATTTTTGTTCATATTTCATCTCTAGTTGCTTTTGGCCATTTTGCTGAGTGCAAATTCAACACTATAAGGATGTCAATTTGATTTTCAGTTTTTGGTATTCATATTTTAATTACTCATTGCATTTGTTGCCCACTGTATATTTGCAGTAAAAAGGTTATGTTTAATTAAAAATGAGCTTAAATTAAGAGGCACTTTTCTTGAGATATTAATATCAATTTTATTTCTATGTATTTTTTGGTTTCGTTAAACAATATCAACTACCTGACAGGTAAATATGATTAATTACAAAATAATTTGCGTTTTAATTAAAATTCATAGATGACAAATTATTTACGTTGTTTTTTTTATTATAATTGTTGAGTAATTCTCACGTAACAACCCAGAGCGCGTCAAAACAATTTTATTATTAACGTTTAATAAACTGAAAATTGTCAATAAACGTTGGCAGCCTGCAGCCATATTTTAGCTGTATATAAACATTGTGCCACGCTGTATCCAGGCGATAATCAAGTTTAGCAGACATTCACCTCCAGCATCGGAGGGCAGGATCAACAATTTCGCTCTGATTAAAATCGCACTATTTTGCAGCGTGCGAGGGCCAACAGAGTGGAAATTAAACGAAGGCAGCAACAAGCAATAACAACAAGGACAAGGATCCTGAACTTAGATAGCACCCATGAAGTCATGAGCATATCATCGTTGTGCCAGACAGAAAACAATTGCAATGCGAGCACGAGGCGCACAAGGACTGTTAAGAACAATGGGCATGTGGGCAGGATCAGTAGCAGGACCAAATAAATGCATTGTCCTGCAGGGAGCACAACCGGCTAGCAAACGCAAACGCGTCGCATTTATCAGACACAATACCGCACATAAGTAACGCACAAAAGGCCAGAGTCAGCCAAGCAGCACGACACAAAGCAGGCAATACTAAGCACACATATACACACACACACTGACAAAACAAACACACACACAAGCTTTAGTACACACACACACACACACACACACACAGACGTGAAAGGGTCAGTTTTTGCCGCCTCGCTGACAATTGCCAGCATTTGAAACCTGCATCAAGCGTTGCGTGCTTGGGGCAGCGCAAGTGTTCCCCTAACAAATTTCTATACAAATTGCTTCACATTTCTCCTAAAAGACTTGGGGCTCTATTTAAAATTGCTCTTCATGCGCACATGTTAGCACTTCTGTTGGTTTTTTATGGCACATATCTCTCCCTAAATAAATTTAATCATATATCGAAGTTGGGACTTTTGATGCCAACTGTTTAAAACACTATCCTAAGAAATTTATTTACATAAAAATAAAGTAACGAAACAGCTCTTGAACAATAATAAAAACGTAAATTATAATAAACAAATATAAAAAATTCGTCAAAAAAATATTTATGTAAAGAAATTAACAAAACGGTGCACAAAGGAATAAAAAATAAAAATAAAGTAAACATAAATAAATTAAACATCATCCTAATATTTAATTATCATTTCATGAAAACAATCGAATGAAAAAATGCAATGAATGTAAAAACTTGAAAACATAACAACATTGGTATCTTGGAACCGTATGTAGTTAGCAATTAATGGAACACCCCACATGCGGCTATTCTTTATGTACCAGCAGCAAACCCTGCAGCTGGCAACATTTGGAGTTGTCTTTTGCTGTGCAGCAAAACCAATTATGATGGCGCAGAACTCATTAAAGGGGTTAAGCCCTCCATTGCAGCATACACTTAACTGCTATTTGCCTTCCTATCTCCACCATTTTTCTTTCTGGCTCTTGCGCTGTATGAGTTATGTGTTGCGCAATTAACATTTGCATTGCTGGCACAAAATACTTTTGCATATTTTTTTCTGTTTTTCTGTGTTTTGTTTTTGGCAAGCACTTAAAATTAAAAATTACAATTACATTTAACTTGGCACAGCCCGAAGCCGGAAATTTTGCACTGCGACAGTCGACGGTTTTTTGTATACCAACGTTTTTTTTTTTTGTTTAAATTTTTTTTTTTAGCAGCACAAACTATGCAAAAAGTAGCAGAAACTAAGAAGTTGCGCGGCGTTACTTTATTTGCCACTTGCAAAAAGTTGCCAAGTTGGCAGCCCCAGCCCGAGTTGGCTGAGAACAGAACACAGGTTTGCCATTTGCCTGACACGCCCCTAGCTATGGGCAACTTATGGCCAACTATTGAAAAATTCATTAAGTGGCAAATAGACGCATTATGTTTATGTCTCTTGCTCGGAGCCAAAAACTTAGATGTAAAAAATATTTGATGCCAAAAATAATTCTGCTTACGATTCATAAAATGATATATTTACCACCACGAGATAATACATGGCATGGGTCGGGCACACTATCGTTTTTCAGGCTTTATACCAATCTATAATCAATCTTGAGGTCACCGAATTTCCCAGTTCAATTTCGACTATTCTATGAAGATATTTTCAGATTTGTTACACTTTCGGTACGGGAATTGCATTTAAGTCAGCTTAAACAGCTTTATATAATTTATCTATAGACTGGCTGTCGAAATATGCAATTGATGTGTGTGGAAATTTATTTTGCTGCCAATTAGCTAAAACATTGCTTATACACATCGCTGATATTTGGCCAGGCAGACAAAAACTTTTAATTGCATAAATTTGCGTAAATTTGCTGGGACAAAACATTTTTGGTGGTAAAATGTAGAAAATTGTTTAAACTGAGCTAAATGAAAATTCGCGACAAATAACAAAACTATGCAACAAAATTACAACTCATTATGCAAAAAGAATATGAAATGCTATTTTAACATTTATAGCAATCAAATTTCGAGTAACTGTTGAAATTGAGTTGGAAATTGTCCTTGTGATAAAATGTTATAAAATTTGTTGACACTTAACCTAAGCATACTTCAACGATCAGAATATACACGAGACTTTGAGATATATGACCTTGGTCTGGCCCTAGCAAGCATTGTTTGCCCGGATAAATAAAGCATATATCAGTTTAGTAAGGGTGCTCTTCTGCCACCTTTTGTTCATCATGATGTTCATAAAAATGTGCCAAAGTCTCAACTCAAGTGCGTTTATTATGGATGTGAAGAAGTATTCGAGTATTATATTTATTATATAGAAGGCGACGTCTTTGACGGCACATTTAGCACACATTAATAAGACCGCAGGAACGTGCGCCAAACAAAAGAAAAAAAGCGAAAGAAAGCAAAAAAAGTGAGTCTACGGCACACACACACACACTCACACACAAACAATGCCAACAATAATCAGTCATCATAATGATGCCGAGACAAGGTCGAAGTTCTGGAATGGGCATAAAAAGCATGCGTTGAGTGTTTGGCAAGAGTAAATTAATTGAATTCATTATGTCTGATATATGCATGCTGTATATATACATAAGCATGTGCTTCAAATGGGCATTTAATCAAATGCTTTATTCGCCATATTAAATATCATGCTGAGTGCCACGAATTTCAGTTGCTAAATTAAGCGAGTCATGTGCCACAGATATATATTATCTTTGTGGCATGCTCAGAGTAACTGCAACAAAAACAGAGACATTCATAATATTAATGTTATTGTTCTTATAAGGGTTTTGTTATCTATTAGAAATTGTGCTTTTCTTTTTCTTCAATTTTATTGCATTTGTATATACACTCAACTCCACAAAATAAAATAAAAACAAAATGAAAAATATACAATAGTGAAACTTTTTAAGCTTTTTAATTTTTGTTTTTTTATCTAATCTAATTATTGTTTTACATTTAAAAAAAATAATCTTTATGATTTTCTTATTGTTCGCTTGCATTAACATTATAATATCTTTTGTCTATTGTACAATCCAAATTTTCTTGATTGAAAATTTTGAATTTCTTAAGTTGTATTTTATAATCAACCTCTTATTGAAATTGAAATTTGTGCTGTATTAAAATTAAGTATAAATTATCTTGTCACTGGCTTGAATATCACATTTTTACCATTCAGCAACGCAAAAAGAAACGAATAAAAGAAAAGCAAATAAAAGAAAAACAAGTAAGATTGCTCTAGTCGGGACCTCCCGACTAGGAGATACCCTGAACCCAGCATTTAACACATACACACAAACTCTCGGCAC
>SCDY01002766.1:0-10214 GCA_004143825.1 Drosophila micromelanica | reverse complement strand
GCCGCAAATGCCAATATCTCCCACAGTTTTCAAGCTAGAGTTACCAAATATAGATGGTAGTTAACTGGCCATCGCCTTTAAAGATCGGCACAACATTTCGGGTTGAACACCCACCTCCACCCCCCTTATCACCCACCACCACCCAAATTATAATGTACCGAAATTTTTCAAAATAATAATAATAATTAAGAATCTGAACGAGTATAACGCAGTCGGTAACGCCCGACTGCAACGTTCTTACTTGTTATTTTCTTTTTATACTTATACTTTATATTTCCCACAATTTTAAAGATAGAGCCACCAAATTTGGTATGTAGATAGCTGGTGACCTCCCCCAAAGATTGCACTTTTGATATCCTGGCCACGCCCACTAGAACGCCCCTAGCACCCCCGCCCTTAAAAATTAGAAATGCCTTTATCTCCCACAGTTTTAGCTAGGGTCACCAAATTTAGGATTTATATTACTGCATCAAAGAAAAATTTTTTGGCCATGCCCACTCCCGCCCCCGAAATCACAAAAACCGTTATATCTGACTCACAAATCGATATAACGTGTATATATCGCTCAATTTTAAAGATAGAGCCACCAAATTTGGCATGTAAACAGCTGATGACCTACCCTAAAAAATGGGCTACGCCCACTAGAACGCCCCCCAGCGCCCCCGCCCCGCGGCAAATGCCTATATCTCCCACAGTTTTTAAGCTAGAGTTACCAAATTTAGAGGGTAGATAGCTGGCGATCGCCTTTAAAGATCGGCACAAAATTTCGGCGGCGAACCCCCATCCCCACTCACACCTCACCTAATATAATTTATAATTTTCGATGATTTTGCCAAAATTTGTAGATTATAGCAAACAAACAATATAAAAAAATCTTTTTTGTTTTATAAAATTCAATATTTAAAATTTAAGTTTTTGAATTTAGATAAAATAAATATATGAAAGTTGTTTTCAAGGCAGTTTCGAAACATTCTCTAAATAAAAAATTTAATCTTTTAATATGAAACATAGATTATTTTCTTTAAAAATGCTTATCTATCTGTCATGTTAGTTGTATTTCTCTCAGTGCATGGCCACTAACAATAAGTGTTTTGTATGAAGCCTTTTTGGTCAATGGCTTTTACAGCGTAAAGATCAGCAGCACAAACAGAAGAGACCACGCAGTTGGGGCGACTTCTTCTTCGTCGTCGTCATCATTATCATCATTCATTTTTCATGGCTGAGTGCCTGCCATGCAGTTAGCTCTGATTGTTTACAGCTGCCGTCTGCTGCCAGAGCCCAAGCTTGAGCCCGAGTCGAGTCTGGGCTTTAAACTGGAAACTGGTTTCGCATTGCCCGCTGTCGAGTCTCCAGTCTCGCCCCAAAGGCGTCGTCGCACAGCTGTTGTTGGCCAGGTTCTGAAATTTAATATGCTCTCTACGCAGGATGCGGACAGACAACCAGCTAACAGGGACAGACGACATCCACTCAAGTGGATGACTGCAGTTGGAGTTGCCGTTGAAGTTGAGGCTGTTAGCCAGGAGCAGCAACTGCGACTGCGGTTTGACCTAAAACTTTTTGAAGACGTCGCGTCGAAGTCGCGTCGCTTTATGTCCGTCCCACTGTGCATATGAAAATGTTAATATTTTGCTTTTGGCCCAAAGCTTTGTGGGTCCGATTCAAGTCTCGCCTTTGATTTTGTTGCGGTTCTTTCGTTATTATTCTTTTTTTTTACACTTGCTGAGGGTATTCTGAGTTTGTTATTGAATATGTTACGTTTAAAAGGAAAAAAACGCTGTGCTTGGATAAAGTATAAATATTTGATATAGCTTTTCTTGCTCCACATATATAATCATATAACCTATATGAGTTCACTTCAAGGGTATTTCATCTTCGACACTCTGTTATACACGGCTACTCCTCTTTTTCATATTATTTTAATGTTTTGTTGTACATTATTTTTTTGGTGCAACTCATTATTTTGCGGTTGAAGAAGTTCGTTCTGGGATTTGCGGTGCCCAACTTCTGCTTTGGCGTTGCATAAATAAATATTTTTTATATAAAACGGTAAACGATATACGCTGTTGTTGATGTTGTTGGTGGTGTTGTCGGTTTTTGGCATTATCTCTGGGGCATTAAAATATACTGTATACGACCGCTGGCTTAGTCAGATCTCAACGGGTTTTGCTCGTGGGTGAAGTTGCGAGCTGATGCGTTGAGTTAAGATGAGTCGATAACTGATTGCTGTGGTCAGACAAGGAAGAAAACCAAAGAATCAGTTACTAACGGGTTTCTTTTTTTTTTGTGTTTGTCCTAAATCACTTTTGACGGGCAAGGAAATGGTTAAAGAGTATAAATATAGCCGCCCAGGTTTATTTACCAGACACAAGCATAGACGGTCTTTAAATCATAAACATAATTAATCTTAATTAGCTAGCAGTTATTATTAGCCTACGCTCTTCACTTTAATTATTGTTTATTTATAGATAATTACTGTATTTTGTTTGCTCATTGCGTATATTATTAAAATTGCTTTTAAGAGTGCATAAAAGTCGCTAATTAAATTTGTTTTCCCATTAGAAAATATTATATTCCTCTTAGCAAAAATATATTATATTTTACTGACCATAATTCTTTATAATACATATTGATCGACTGATATTTAGAAGCATATAAAATAATATTAATTTTGATCAAATAGTATTCAGAAGTATGCTAATTTATTTTTATTTGTTCAAAAGTTTTAAAAGACATCAAGAATAAATGTTTTTAAATTTAAATACCAAAAAACTTAGCTTTAAAAGCCTTTAAAAAAGTAAAATTAGTAAAATAATTAACTTAATAACGAAAAATTTGACTTTTACCTTAAAGTAACAAAACATTTTTAAATAATTAAATAGAAAAAATCAAAATTGATGTATTTAAACCATTTTTTGAATGTAAAATAATATAAATTTATATGTAAAAATTTATTCTCAGTTAAAAAATTTGGGTAATATTTAATAAAAATCATTTACAATATTTATTAACACATTTATATTTAATTTATATATAGCTAATTTTTTAATTTAATATTTAAAAACCATTTGCGTAAGCTTTCATTTCGTTTTCAAGTTTAGTTTCGATTTTGTCGAACCATTTGCCAGCCAACTAAAATTGTCATTGGCAACAAACACAAAGCCACAAAGTGCAATGTCAATGGGGCCCAAGTTCATTTTTGGAGCGCATTACACAATAAAATGCCAAAGCAGAAAAGAGAGGTATAGGTAGAAAAAATTATTAGTAAAATCATGAAGGTGGTCGCTTGTTGCCCACAAACAACTATGCGCGACGCCTAATTAAGTTTGTGGACAACGTCATCAGAACTGTGTTGCGAGTGGTTGTGCCCAAAAGTTGCAGTTGAAATTATATAATGATAGATGTGACATATTGATCGATTGAGAAGTGCATATAAAATGCGTATTTGTGGGCAGCCAGACACTGAAATCGCGTTAAAAACCAACTTTTATGGCAACAAACTTGACTGATGAAGAAGCTGTTTTTTTTTGTTTTTTTTTTTTTGAGATATGTATGTATATGCGAATACATATAGGGTTATATGAATAACCACTCAATAAAAGAGACAGACTGCAGCTGAGATACCCGTTAAGCACGCAGCTGCAACAACTGGTCCATTGATTACTTTTGTGTCTCAGCTGATGAAGCGATTGTGCAATTAAGTACACATGAGAAAGAAAAAGAGAGTGGGCGACTTATTGAGAGAGAGACAGAAAGTTGCAGAGGAAGAGGGGAGAGCAAAAATGCAGTTGATTATGTATAATTCATTATAATTTCTTGATTTTTGTAAGCTGATTACAAACCAAGTTAAATTGCTTGTAATTAAAATTAATTAGGCTGTCAGACAGATGAAGAAAAATAAATTAATCCTGACTTTTAAGGAAGTGGCGCATATCAGAATATTTTGGGTCAAAGATTTTCATTTTGAAATTATTTTAAATTTTAATTAGAAGCATTTATAAAAGTCGTTAAGAATTGTGTACTTTATAGAAATAAATGTGTATGCATGTGTGTTTTAAAAGTCATTCAAACGCTTTATAAAGTGTAATTAGTGAAAAATTTTATTTATTTTTGAAATCTGAACAGACAAAAAGGGGAAATTTACGTTATAGAAAAACGGATATTTTTTCGTAAATAAACAATCAGTCTTCGAAAAACTTAATCTCTTAATACAATTTATTATTATTGTCATTTATTTATTATTTTTATTTTATAATACGTTATGTGATATTTAGTGCGACAGAAAGATAATAGCAGGGTTTGCAATTATCGAACATTTACTGTATTCTAAGAGAATAACTACTGCCAAAAACTTTATTCAATTCGAGTTTATTTCAAGCCATCAATAAGCTGCTCCTCTGTCTAGACAGCAATGCCATCATCCCAGGCAAAAGCTGTCAATGTGCGAAGACTTGATTGCAAACGTTTAGCAAACAGTGGAAATAAGTTGGCTAATTACAATAACAGCGCTCCATCAAGAATCCGTAAGCAAAAGTGTAAGTGGTAATTAGACAGAGTGAGAAACAGAGAGAGGGAGAGTGAGTGAGAGAGTAAGATAATAGACAGAGAGAGGGAAATAAACTGAATCAGTGGACGAGAATTGTTGAGCAAATGCCGATGATTAAAATTTAATTACAACTACGATTTCACTTTTTCATAGTTTAGTTTTTCTTTGTATTTGATTTTTTTTTTTTCGTTTTAGACTTGACCCAGTTTTCGACAAGTAGCAAAAGAACTGAGAACTCATAATTAGAAAATGAAATTTTTTTTATTTTTTTTCAGTTGTCCAACAAGTGTTGTTGTTGTTTTCTCAGTTACTCATCAGCGCACGCCCTCATGCGTGCGTGTATCTGACGGATACGCAGCCGACCAAGACCCAATTCTCTATGACAAAAGGAAAATTTTGTATCAACTTGAACGGGCATATTGAGTGTCGTTTAGCAATCGTCGTCAGTTTCAATTACCATAGACAGACACAAAGGTCTCGGCAACAATTAAAATATGAGCAACTAGTTCCGTTCCTTCACATCAAATAAAAAACCGTACCAAACGACACAAAACAAAACGACCTTAAAGCACACGCAACAGCTTTTGGAGACTCCACGGTGAAACAAACGCCCGCCCGGCCACCCCCGCATTTTTTTGGTGCACTTAACAAGTGCCTCGAGTGCCAAAAAACCACCCACGGAAATGGGAAAGTTTTGAAGGTCTGGCAAAAATTATGTTTTTTGTTTTGTTTTGCTTGACAGCTGCCAGTGACAAGCCCAACAAACAAACAAGTAGAAGAGCTGTCTTTGGGCTAACAAAAATTAAACACACTGAGATCAACTATTTAAATAAATGTAGAGAATAAAATGCATATACAATGAGTAAACCCCTTTTTGACAGAAAAGCAGCTATAAAAGTTATTCAAAAAGCTATTTTGATGCCTAAAACATGTGAAATCCACATATGAAGTTTTTTTTAGAAATATCCCAAAGTAAAATAAAAATAAATGTAATTTATATAAAAATGTTAAAGCATAAACGATGGGTATTTTCTGATTTAAAATGATCAAAAATTAAATCAGTGTAGATAGGTTTAGATAAGTTTTTCTTAAATCTTTGTAGAAAAATTAAACATGCAATTCTTTAGTTTGGGCTTGCTGATCACAAATTTGGTGATCAATGTTGTCAAAAATATTTCACTCACACCTCTTAACAAAGTTTAGGTATCTTATCTACAGTATTAAGAAGTAAAATAACATATCATATCATATATATCACAAGTCTGGGGCTTCATTTTGGTTTTCCCAAGGGGCACCCCCTCCTGCTTTGGTTCGTGGGCGTATACCATTTAACTCAGCACAGTCGAGACTCTTTGCTGTGACGTTAGCTTTGCTACATTTAAATAATATTGCAAACTTTTTGCCTAATGAAATAATTATTTATTTTTTGCGTGTGTGTGTGGATGTTGCGCGCCTAATCAATTTCAATTAAAGGTGTCGGTTAGACTGATCTGTTGAAGGCCTAGAGGCCTTTGAGAGCTTTAAGAAGAAGAGATAAATAGAAATAGCAACTGACGTAGGCGACATAATTGTATTAAAACACTTAAGCCTATGTCTATGAGACCTAGCAACAACTTTAAACGCTCATCTTGTATATGAGTGTGTGGAACGAATCATATACCAGTTCCAATATATAAAACTATATGAGTCTACGTTTTTACAGCTTATAGAGTTTTTGCCTACCTTTTATCGAAATAACCCATATTTTGTTTACCACACTTCTTGCATTTTGACTCACCGAAACTGAAAAGAGAAAGAGTAAAATGAAAAGTTTTAGTTTAGTCATGAAGTTGGCCAAATTAAATTGCTCATATAAAAGTATTGTATAGATAATATTATCATTTAATTAGTCCGAAAATAGGTGAAAAAGGAAATGCCATATGTATTAATTATATCATTTTCATGTTTGTACGACTAAAAAATATTATTCTCTTTAAGAAATATGTCAAGAGATGATTTTTAAAGTTTATGAAGCTAAGAAAAACTTAAATATATTTATTATATATTTTTTATCTTTATTTATATCAATCAATTGAAATTTCATGTTTTTTTTAACTATTTTAAACATGCATTTAAATCTTCCGTTTCAAGCTTCAGAAATACAATTGCGCAATATTAAAGCCTTTCTCACATTTGCTTTTTTCCAATACAATAGAATATTTTAAAAGCTTTCTCACGCCAAGTTTTTCGCATTAATACATATTACTATTATTAGTGGTAGAAACTAGTTTGGCTGCCCAGTGAAACGTTTTGTTTAGTAGTTTATCTAGATTTTAATTTCAAGTTTCAGGTTTTCAATATCATAAATATAAACATTTAAGTAATTACAACTAGTTATCATAAATATTGACATGCCACGCAAAAGATAAGCGCAACAACAGCATTGATAAGTAAACGACCTCGTCGGGAATATCGAATAGAAAAATAATGCCGCATAGAATATCAAATTCCTGAGAGAATGCAAAATGAAAACAAAAAACACAAAATTTCACTTCCTATAGAAAATCACAACGCCATCAGCAGATTTTATGTAATAACTATGAGTTGGGTGGCTTCGGCTATATCAAGAAACTTTATATATGTTTAAATACTATATGGGTAAAATCTTTTGTATACCCTAGACAGTTGTCGCAAAATTGATGCCAACTGACGCAAAAAACTATTGTGACGCACTTGATGACAGGAGGGAAATACGTGATTCTCCTCGATCTAAATTGAAGCATGTACTTATAATTAACATTTACAGTAGTCGCCCCAAACAAGAAATATTTTATTTCCAGAGTTAATTTAAATTTAGAAACATAAGTTTTAATATGTGAAATTTAGCTTATTAAATATATATATATTTTTTTTTTTCAATTATATTCTTAATCTTCCAAATAAAGTTGTTTTCTCATTTTTTTTTCTTATTAGCTAGCGATCACTGTGTACGTATATATTTATGCACGAACCTATCTGTTCAGACTCTCAAACGTTTTATTTTGTTTGTTGCCTGTCAACTGAGCATTTAAGTTGCTGCTGCCCCCGCCCCCAATTCACCGTCTCCGTTTTCAAACCTTTGTTAAGAAATTTGCGTATCAATGAATTTCGTGTTATTTTCATGGTATTATTATCTACTCTTTTGCTCTCTCACTCACGCGCTCTGCCTATCTCTCCTTTTCTATCTCTCTGCCTCGCGTCTTTGTGGACGTTACACCTGTTTCTGCGATTTGCCAACAGCTAACTGCAGATTCATCCGGCGCTTCGTCGGAATCATAAATTTATCATCAAATATTTGCGGAAGCTCGTGTTCGTAGCCCCGCAAGGTGCTTTTTTTTGTTTCTGGGGTCTCCCTTGATAAACATTAAAAAAGTTTTGTGTCATACGGTTTTGGTATTCATTGATAATGACATTGCCTTTGAAGTTATCAGCCTGATAAGCCTTAGCATTAACATTTGTTTCTTTTTACTGTTTTTTCACTCACGGTTCAGAGAGGGTATATTGCAATTGTGCAAATGCTTGCGACAGACAAAAGAAAAGTCGCCTTATATAAAATATAATAAATAATATTGACTAGAATGAAGAGTCGAGGTAATTTAGTTATGTACATAAATTCAAATTGGAAAAATTAAACCTAAAAATCGATCAAATTATTATTAATAATTGTTATTTACTAAGTACAGAATATCTCCAGATCGAACACTCGAGGTTCTCTGCTGTACACTCATTAAATTAAATTAAGTTTTTTTTTTTGTGTTTTAATTTTTTTGCCAGCCCTCAAATAATAATATATATATACATATATTTATTTATATATATATATATATACAGAATTATATCTAATCTAATCTAGGTTGGTATAAACATCTGGGCGCGTGCTACTTATAAAAATAAAAACATGAAAATTAAGCGATCTACTCAAGTGTTGAGTGAATTTTTGCGTAAAGATTTCATATACAGATTTCGTAATTGTGATTAATAATAGCAACATGGCATTGACCTAGCTCGCAATGTTTTGGGTTGGTCTATTTTGAAGTGCTTTTAATAAAATTTCTTTGTTTGTTTCTAGCCAAAGTAGTTTTATACAAATTTTACACAAATTTATCGAGCTAATTTGTTTTTTATGTGTCCTCGACCTCAAGTAATTTTTTTGTTATTAATTTTATTTCTGATTAATTTGGTTAGAGTTATATCCACAATTGTTGCAAAAACAAAAGTATTTAGCTACTTCTTTAAAAGGGCATAACGGTGCTTTTGGCAGTCAAAAAAACTTTAGCGTTCATCATAAAATTGCGCAAAAAAAAGAAACAAAAAAACTACAAAATAAATACGTATGGTAACATTATTTGAAGTCCGTTAGGAAACGGAGCAGTCGAGGAGACCGCAAGTGGGTTACCTTTTTATCTGCTTCTTCTACTTTTCCATATGGCACTTCAGCGGGCCCATAAAGAGTGGAAATATAAAAAACGTATATGTATATATATACTATATAAACAAATCACACCTGAGGGCATACAAATTGTGTCACTGTGAGTGCTTTATGTGTGTCTTTCGCAAAAAAATAAAATAACACTGAAAAAACAACAAAACAAAAGCCAAAATAGACGTATACATATATTTCATTAGAATTTCTAAACAGGGCAGAACAAATTTCATTTCATGCATTTGCATAATTTGATGAGTTTCATAGCAAGCAGCTAGTGGGAGGGAAACAGAAATGAGAATAAGACAGAAGAGTGTTGCAGTTACGCATATGTTTATAAATATTGTATTTACTATGTAAAACTTGATGAGCCCAGCATTTTATAGCAAGGAGTTTTATAAAGAAGATCTTTGTTGAGTAAAATAAAATAATAAAAGAGCGCATCTTTATTCGGACATTTTATAGCACTTAACTATACAGTCGTTGAGATTATATAGAAACCAGCTTTTAGCTTGTTTTAGTGAAATGGAAAGCCCAACAAAATGGAAATGTTAACACGTGCTGCAAATTGATTACAAGAAATATGCAAAAACACAAAAAACAGCAAACAAAAAACTAAAGATTAACAATTCTCTTTTAAGTCGAACAACAAACAATGCGTTGATTAGCCCCAAGGGGGGCAAAAACAAATGCAAGAAATATGTTTAAAACAGTATCTGTGGGTTATTGTTAAATTTCACTGGCAACTAAACGTCAGCCGGTTTATCTGCGGGCTGCGCTTTAGTCTGCGTGTGTTCAGATTTTCTATCGTTTCGGTGCTGATTTCAATCTTCTTCTTTAGCCTCAGAGTCTGCCCCTTTGTGCCCCCCTTTGACTGCTCATTAGTGAACGACATTGGCAACAATATCGAGGCTTTTATAAATTGGTTGTTAATTCTGTTCTCCTCTCTTTTTATACCCTGAACCCATTGAAAATGGGTAAAAAAGGGTATAATGGTTTTGTGCAAATGTATGTAACAGGCAGAAGGAAGAATCTCCGTCCCCATAAAGTATATATATTCTTGATCAGCATCACTAGCTGAGTCGATTTAGCCATGTCCGTCTGTCCGTCTGACCGTCTGTCCGTCTGTCTGTATGAACACGCCGATTTCAGAGACTACAGAAGCTAGAAAGGTGATCTTGGACTCATTCGGTTCGTATATTCCATACGCAGATCAAGTTTATTTCAAAA
>SCDY01002762.1:0-10089 GCA_004143825.1 Drosophila micromelanica | reverse complement strand
TGTTCATGTGCACACACACATGCAAATGCAAAATTTTGTCTAGCGTTTTTCTTGGAATTCTTTCTGCATAGTAAAACTGAATTTTATCGTTAGATTTTTGGTTGCAGCAGTGGCGCAGCTGTTAGGAGTTGTGCAACTGAAGTTGAGCGACCTGAGTTCGAGACCCGCACGCGGATATTTATTTTTTCTTTTTTCAATAATTATTATTAATATTTATCATTTTTATAACAAAAGCAGAAAATTGTTAGCGATTGGTTGAACATTTTTTTTTGGTAAAAGATGTGTAAGTTATTTTATATCATAAGTGAACTTGAATAGGAGTGTGGTGCAGTGCATAAGATTTCTGCTTCTGAATCAGAGAGTCGCAGGTTCGATTCACGGTCAAGCCGTGGTGCATTTCATTTTTCGTTGTTAATTGCGAATTAATTTTTTTTTTATTTNNNNTTATTAAGTGCCGAGAGTTTGTGTGTATGTGTTAAATGCTGGGTTCAGGGTATCTCCTAGTCGGGAGGTCCCGACTAGAGCAATCTTACTTGTTTTTTCCTGTTCTTTAACTGATTTTTTTGGATAAATTTAGAAAATGCATGTCTATAAGAAGGCACTGCAGGCATTGATTTATCCAATATCTTCGACAACTCCCCATAACTTTGTGCTATGGACGGCCACATCGCCAACCTATTGCTATGAGTGCGAGGGTCTGCTTTGGGGTATTGCTCGCCAGGGCGTGAGATGTACTGAGTGCGGTGTCAAGTGTCACGAGAAGTGCAAGGACTTGTTAAACGCAGACTGCCTACAGCGTGAGTAACTAATACTCATGGAGCTCTTTAAAATTCTGTATTATTTTTCTTCTTATTTTGGCTTAAATATTTGCTTTCGTATTGCTCAGGTGCTGCTGAGAAGAGCTCAAAGCATGGTGCCGAGGATAAGGCGAATTCGATAATTACCGCCATGAAGGACCGCATGAAGCAACGGGAACGCGAGAAGCCAGAAATATTTGAATTAATCAGGTAATGTTTTGTACCCAATCAGCCCTTTAGGCTGGTGCGGATTTTCAACTTCTCTCTTATGTATATATCTAAATAGATATCTTTTAAGTCTTTAGCGTTGCATAATATCTTAATATCTCTTACCCAATATAATGTGTGCCCAGCAGAAAAATGTTTTCTGAGCGACCTTATATTTTATTTAAATCCCATTGTCATTTATTGAATACATTTAAATTCCATCAATTATTGTTCAGATGCAAAAAACAAAAAAGGTAAAAACCGAACGATGAATAATGATGGAACTTATTTGAAAAAGTAAATGGTTTCGTTATTAAGAAACATTTGAACAATACTGATAAATTAATAACTGAACGATTTGGGACGTAAATGATTTCAATAAACTTTTATCTGGAACTCAATGAGTAGTAGATTAGTCTGAATGATGCGGTACAATCATACTTAATAGAAGTGCCCTTTACTTAACGTCTAACTGTACTATGCCCCAACTACTATATGTATTTAGAGCCGTATTCAACATTGAGGAGAAAAGCCATACCGGTCACATGAAAGCTGTGAAGCAAAGCGTCCTGGACGGAACCAGTAAATGGTCGGCGAAAATAGCAATCACAGGTTTGCAATAAAATATACATATGCGCTAAACAGAATTTGTCGTGCTTTAACCATTTGAATTATACCTTACTATTAATCATGTATGTATATTATGGATGTATGTATTTGCAATTTCAATTTCGATCGCATAATGTACGTATTGTAATTATTAAATCTATGTATATGTATATAAACATATACACATACAAATATATATATATATATATATATGTGTGTGTGCGTGAATGTAAGATTAATGATATGTATGCATGTATGAATGTTTGTAAAATTGCTCGTACACATACATACACATATACAGAAAAGAAATAAATCAATAAAAAAAAGTACACTAGTAAGAGTATATGCTGAAAATAGTTTAGTCGACTATGTACATACGTTTCTATGCCTATAATTCGTCCAATCCAGTGAAAGATTAATGCAGTTATGAACAATATACTTGTAAGCTAAAAATTCTTTGTATATGTGATTTTTAATTGACATAAATACCTACGTATATACTACCATCAAGAAGTAAACGATGCATAGATTCGGATGCAGAGGACACCTTGGTACAATGGCAAATTCTACAGCAGTTCGTCACATTAACTACTTCTTGGCCCGGATTTCCTCAAGCAATGTAAAGAATCTCAGAAACGTTACCCTTTGCTTTGGTTTTTTTAAATGGAATTTATGCCAGTCCAGATTTCATACTGATATTTACAGCAAATTTTCAGAGCTCTCCATTCGCAATACCTATAAGTTGATTATGGATAATTCTTAGCGCACCAGCCCGACCTCAAATCCAAAACAAAGAATAAACCATAAAATAACAATTTAGTGTTAAGTTATTGAATGGTTGCAATATTCACACACAGTTCTTATCATACATATTTGCAAATCAATTCAATTCAATTCAAGGATGACATTCGGTGTGGATCCAGATACACACATAGATTCATTAGAACAGGCTGAGCACGCAACTGTTGAGGGAACATCTAAATGGTCATGCAAACTAACAATTACAGGTACACGGGCAATGCCATTTGGTATTAGCGATTTGATTTTATTTTTTAACGCTTTTAATACTCTGAACCCAAGAAATTTTATATTTTAGAAATCTACAAATGTGCAGGCAGAAGGGATTAGTTCAGACACTTTTGTAGTTAACTTTTGTAGTAAACCAGAGAAAAAATATGTTGTTATATTTTTGGTTCCTTTGTCCGTTATGTACGATTTTTTGAAAATTTATGATATATATTAGGCTTTATAATACTCAAATAATTGGCATTTACTTTAATTAAGAAACAAGAGTTCAAATGTGAATTCATCATGGGCACAGAGTAACTTCGAGTCGAACACTTCGACTGGAACATTTTTCTTTGTATTCAATTGATTTTTAGTATTTTTGTTTTTAGCGATACCATACCCCATCACCTCACTTTAATGAATACCTTAAATATACTTACACCATTGCAAAATTAACAAGTTGCAATTGCAATGTTTTTAGTGTTACATAACATTTTACCTTTCCTGGTTTTCAAATTATATAAATATCAATTGGCGAGCTTTCGCCTTGAAGCATGAGTCCCCAACATCTGTAATAATAACCTTGTCATATAAACTTGAATAATATTCAGTAATTGATATGAAATAAATAAATACTTCACAAATAAAGGAGCCCATTAGGTAACAATGCAGAGTTAAAGTCAAAGTTAAGTTTAAGCTCAAGGTCATCGTGACTAGTGCTTTCTCACAATTACAATTAATGTATTTAAAAAAATAATTCAAAACGAAGTTAGTATTTAAAGATAAAATCGATTTAAGGCTAAAGCAATATATTGCATTTCTGGCAGCTTTCTGCAACAGTTATAATTTTTTAGGATGTGCATTTAGGAAATTCCTAATTTCTATTCTTTACAGAAAAAATTTGCACATTACATAATATTTTTACTGTACATAATTTATATACATAGTTTTATGCAAATCATATGTAAAATAAGTGTTTTATTTGCTTTTTTGTATGTAATAATTCGTTTCAGTGAACACCCTATTTTTATTATATACATTATACAAACACATCTTTAAAATTCTTCTGAGAACCTGACTACAACACCCTAAGCTCATTAAACTCCAAGTGGTTTATATGCATCCCTTTCAGATGTTTCTTTCATAGTTACGTATAAATATTCGACAGTTAACAAATGCGAGCACTTACTTTCACAGATCAGAAAATTATATTTTTGTATGTATATTCTTATCAGGATAAAGTGTTTGTCTGTTATATGCCCGTAACATCGCAAATATTTTACCAGATCGGGAAACTTACAATCTAGAATCCCTGCTTCTGAGATAGCTTCTAAGATACCGAAACAATTGTTTAAATTTAGTATTCTATTTTAAATTGATTTGGTCAATATCAAACTTGATTTAAATTGAGCTATAAACTTTATTTATATAAGCTATATGGTGATACACGGAGCATAAACTATTTTAATAAATAATGATAGATATATAATATAAATAAATGAATCCTAAACATCATTCTATATGGGGTTATAGTCGCGTAGCTCCGACTATAGTGCTCTCACTTGCTTAACGCTAACCAACGTAGTTGGTATTTGTATGTACATAAATAATTTCGCAAAACTGTTTAACTTTAATCAGATCAGGTCCAAAGTTTGCATTACTTAAGTATATGCATGCCAGTCATTCATATATATTTTATGTGTGTCAGTCTCCGGATCAATAAAGCGACTGCTCTTGGCATCTGTGGAGCGATTTTAACTTAAACTACAAATAATTAAGTTACGCAAAGAACCAACTAATTTAAAACAGTGTCATACAGCATCCTGTCATCCGTAATTACACATTACTATTTTGATCTCATCTATATATCTCTCCCTAATCTCTTATAGCTTTACTACACGTCTACTTCTGTCTCTGTCACACCTTCTATTTCAAACTTTACAGCAAATTTTAAAAGGAGACAAACCAAAGTCACCTCTCACTGTCAATATGTATTTCAGCTGCCGGCTTCTCCTTTGGTTTTTTTTTCGTGTGTTAATGATCAATAATTTTCGAAGGCCCCCATTTGTATCTGCAATATCTATATACTGTATTTCACAAAAATATTTCATATTGTCGCATTGTTTCACAATGTTGATAAACTCATATTTTTCCAATTTATATCTTCATTATTGTCTTTATTATATGCATGTATATGTTTGTGCGTCACATTCACTGCCGGACTTGTTCAAGCAGAGTTTCTGAGTTTAGCTACAATGTTTTATATATTCCAGAAATAAGGGAATGTACAAGTTTTGTGACCGAAGCTTAAAACGGTTGATTTTCTAAAACGTAAATTACACTAGGCAATATTTTTCTGATACATATGAGCCCCATATAACAAAGAAGCTTTTTAAAAACTTTTCTGAAGTAAACATTTTTTTCACCGAAATTTTTAAGTTGTGTTTCTTTCAAAAATATACCCAAAAAATTCTTTTGGAGCGGCAGTCTTTAATGTTGTAGATATCTCGCAAAGAAATCACCTAAATCGATACATTCGATACAATATACAATTTTTTGAGTTTTTCCCCAATTTTAAAGTAAATAAAGAGTGAAAAATACCGCAGAAGAAATTACATTCTTCTTAATTCCAAAATATTTACTTCCAAAATAAATTATTTCAATTAAAGGTGCAATAGATAGATTAACTATCATTCAGGTATTGTAAGACATTTCAAAATCTGTTTTCACATTCTCGAGTAATGATAAAAAATGCGGGCCCACCTTTAAAAAAAAAACTTTTAAAAAAATATAACAAATTAAGAAAATTTAAAAAAATCTGTAGACTTGTGTTTTTTCATATGGGACCCTATATGTATTAGTAAAAGTAAGTTTGGTACACTATATACCATTTAAATTAAATTTTGTTACCTAGTGTTACTATACTTGAAAAATATACGCTCAAAAACTAAGCACGAGTTTTGTGCTAATATCAAAGACAAGTGTAAAAATGAAGCTAGGTTCGGAATTCACTAAATTTTAAGTCTCGAAATGATTAAATACAAAACTAATTTGTTGAATATAATCTATAAAATGAAATGAAAAATTTGTTTAACAGGTATTTTAGTTTAACCCTGTTCTATTTATAATTTCAACCGCAGTGATATTAGAATTTATTGCGGCTCTTATTTTGTGAGTAACGACAGTCCGCGTCAAATTTTGGCTGATTAGATTAACATAATATCAAATCTTTGACTTTTACGATGGAGCTGCTTAAACAATTATGTACATAGTCTCTACATGTTTACATATACCACCGACAATTTACACTGTAAAATACATAAAAACAACAACCCAAGCCTGCTCGATTCTTCTTATAGCTTACCTTTCTAACCAAAAGAAACACCAAACGCAATATGTGCTCGATATATAAGTAATACAATCCTTAAAACATATCTAACACAATAAATTTTTCGTCAATTGATCATATTTTGGTCAATAAACAGCTAAGTATACGGGTCGTATACATATACATACTGCACGTTGCGAACACTGTTCGATCTCTTGATATGAGTTGATTTGAGATGGTTTTTTTTTTTTTTAATTAGCAGACTTATTACTTGTGGAGTTCCGAGAGTCAGATTTTTATGTTTAAATCACGCACAAACTTAAGTAATTTTGTTTACCAGATTGTTTCTGCGCACAGTGTACTCGGATCTCCCAATTGTATGTACATACATATGTATCAATAATATCTCAGCAGATAAGTTGAACTTTTGTAACGCAAAAAATCGAACTAACTACTGGAGGTCAATAAAAAAAAGCGTTCATTAGGCTTTGTTTATGCATTGTTTTAATGTAAAAAAAAATATACCTATTCTTTATTTTTCGCTTCAAAAAAGATGCTGTAAACTTAAGTAAACCAAATTACAATTAGTTTTACTTCTTCTTTTTATAAGTTAGATAGGGCTTACTTGAGATTCGGCACAAGATCGGAAAATTGAGTTATTTAAAATTTTTATAAATAAATATAAAATATTAATAATAATTAAGAATTAATAATATTTAATAATTATTATTATTTGTATTATTGTTATTATAACACATGGCTGAAGAGTGTATATTTTAGTTATAATTACACCGTGAACAAGAATTTCGCTGTAGGTTATTCCCGACTTATTTTCGATACCAAAGTGAAACATCGTGCGTATGAAGACAATATTGGTACACTGTATGTATGTACGTACATATGCCCCCAAATGACAGCTTTTCTTAAAATTTGTGTTTATTTTGTGTTTTGTGTTTATTTATTTGTTTGTTGGCCATATTATTGTTAATGCGTAAATGTGTTTGTATATAATTCAAAACAACTTTCACACGTTATTTGTGCCGTTGCAATTTTTAGCTTACACGTAGTAAAAGTGTTATTAGGCAGTGTCAGTCGGATATGCCTGACTGCCTGACCCCACTTTTATTTCGAGCTCTTTAAACTAGGTCATTAAATAAAACAAAACTTCCGTTTTTTCTCTTCTTCTTTCTTCCTTGATTAACAAAACTGAACAACAAATTCAATCAAATCAAATCAAAAAAACAATAAACAATTGGAAACGAATATGCACAAACAAATCTTTTTATGGTTATCTTCGTTTCGAACCTCAAAAAAAAAAAACACACACACACAAATACACTATCAAAACAACAACAACAACACATATAACTCTAAAAAAAAAAACAACGTGATCGAACCAATAAATACCACAATATGTGAAATATTTTTTATTGGGGTTCTGGTTATGAAACGAATGACTGCCAAATGAAATACATACAATTAATGACAACCGATCCGATGAACTGTGCAGTGATTTGTGCTCAAGGCCTGATAGCGAAGGATAAAAGCGGTACGAGTGATCCATATGTGACGGTGCAAGTTAGCAAGGTGAAAAAACGAACCCGCACAATGCCCCAGGAGCTAAACCCTGTGTGGAACGAGAAGTTTCACTTGTGAGTATTTTTTGAAGTAATTTCTTTCGCTTTCTTTGTGTTCTATCTGTATGTGTATATCTGTATGTATGTAACTCTCGTATACGTACATCGACACTATCCCCACAATTGACTATTGTTTGTACACCCACACACACACAAATAGTACTTATAACGCACTCTCCTCGCTGTCTCTCTTTTCCTTACTAATTTTCTCTAAACTACTAAATATACCTATGTAATCTAACTAACGTATGTGTAATGTGCTTTCATTTTCCCTCTGACCTTGATTCATCGATTTCTTGATATTTATATTTGTGCGAGTGTTTTGTATATATATATGATAATATATATGTGTGTGTTGATGTCTTTGAAAATACTTGCTCTTCTTTTATTTTGGTTGCCAATCTCTTCTGAGAGCCATCAGCTCTTGCGCTTTCAATTCCGAAATGGCTTAAAGGCTTATATATGAACTCAGATATTAGAGTCGAAAATCATGACATTGGATGGATTCTTATAGATATGCTATACGTCTCCAATTAACGCTGAGATTGTTATTGCATAAACAAACTTACAGGACTAGACGTCCTGACCATTTGATTGAAGCTGCTTCTTTCTACATGTTACATACTTTTGCAATTCTCAATTTACAAATATTCACTTTGCTACCAGTCTCTTTTTACTGAGGATAATTTTAGTAAGATAATTCGTAAGTATTCTCCCTTTCTCTCTCAAGTGTGATGGAAACAGATTACGTAAATTGAACAAACAAATTTTGATTATGTCGTTCGATTATCTAAAGCTATATGTTCACCTTATTCCTTCTGCGTACATATATTGTAAATGTAATTTAAAGGGAAAATCAAAAGGATGAATTTTTTGAAGTGTATCGCTTAGGCAGGTTGTATAATTTGTTAAATTATTTGCAATGCAATAGATCTGCCTGTCCGTCCATTATTAGGTTACATATTACATATTATTAAGTTGTCGAAAAGTTTACTTTTGTCTTGAATGCTTTGCTTCGCTCAGACGACTTTGGTCATATATTTAGGTAAATGCTTTCAATATAATTGTACATTGTTATCCGGATGGTCAAAAAGAAAATTCAGTTCCAAACTTACCAACTGTACTGGGCCTTGATGGCCAGTTATTTAATCTATTTAATATATAGATAGATACATGCAAATATTATATGTGTTATCGTTTATTAAAACGCTTTGGACTTTTGAGAGAATAATTTTAATTTTTGTTAAGTTCATTCAGTCATAGTTTTTGGAATATTTTGTTTTCAAAAAGTTGCTAAACCTAAGAGTTGAAGATGGTCAGAATTTACATATTTTACACCCAATCAATGTATATGGATATATATACGTTCAAAATTAGCGAAATGTATATAAAAGCGGGACTGCCATACAGTTAAATGCACTGTCTCTAAACAATTAAATGTTGAAAATTTCCTATTTGATTTTTGGCACAAATATTACTAATAAACATCACAGCTATATTGCACCGGTCTATTTGATTTGGGTTTTTATTCATGCATGCAAATATCTGTTCAACTTGCTTACCATAAATGCATATATGTATTTGGTGTTGTACACACAAATTTACAAAGCATACTTATATATACATATACATATACATATGCGTATACGGATACGGTTAAAAATTATTTATGGGATGTGCAGCGAGTGCCACAACTCTTCAGATCGTATCAAAGTTCGTGTGTGGGATGAAGATAACGATCTCAAATCGAAACTGCGACAAAAGCTGACGCGCGAATCGGATGATTTCCTGGGACAGACCATTATTGAGGTGCGAACGCTGTCTGGTGAAATGGACGTGTGGTACAATTTGGAGAAGCGCACAGACAAGTCGGCTGTCTCAGGGGCTATACGACTGCATATTTCCGTTGAGATAAAGGGCGAAGAGAAGGTAGCTCCCTACCATGTCCAATACACCTGCTTGCACGAGAACCTCTTTCACTATTTATGTGAGGAGAATACCGGCATGGTAAGCGTCTTTTATTTCTTATTTTGCACTAATATCTAATATATATATGCAAGTATTGTACAGGGGCTTATTAGAAGTAGAAGACTTTCAAAAAATTGGGAAAGGAACAAAATGCATAAAAATGAGTGGGGATGGGGGTTCGTCGCCGAAATTTTGTGCCGATCTTTAAAGGCTATGGCCAGTTGACTACCCTCTAAATTTGGTAACTCTAGCTTGAAAACTGTGGGAGTCTCAATCTTTAGGGGAGGTCACCAGCTATCTACATACCAAATTTGGTGACTCTATCTTAAATATTGTAAGAAATATACATGTGTTATCGATTGGAGCTGCCAGATATATCGGTTTTTTTTTAATACGGGGGCAAAAGAATTCCTGAAATATATATACTGGGGGGCGCTCTAGTGGGCGTGGCCGGGAGATCAAGGTGTCAATCTTCTAAAGAGGTCGCCAGCTATATACACACCAAGTTTGGTGGCTCTAGCTTTAAAATTGTGGA
>SCDY01002755.1:0-10705 GCA_004143825.1 Drosophila micromelanica | reverse complement strand
ATCATACATTTCGTTTAGAAGAAAACAAGGATTTCGTTTCTGTACTGAGGGCACGCGCACCGAGTAAAGTGAGTGCGTCGTGCATTTGTATGTGTGTGTATGTGTGAATTTGTGTATGTATGTGTAAACTAAGCTGAAATGTTTATAGAGCCAGATCGCAGGGTTCAGGATATCTCCTAGTCGGGCGGCCCCGACTAGAGCCTTCTCACTTGTTTTTTTTTTTAATTTTTTAACCACCCAATACTTATAAATTCTGTGTTCAGGGGATCTCCTAGTCGGGAGCTCCCGACTAGAGCAATCTTAAGTTCTTAAAATATTTTGCTTTGGTTAAGTCATGCTATATCATAAGTGATTTAAATAGAAGTGTGGCCACCTGGTAAGAGTTGTATAACTGTTGATTAGCGATTTTAGGTGTTATCGGCTTGCCACGCCCACAGTGGGCCTAAAATCTTTAACACTTTATCTGACGCGGGTACACACGAGTATATATCCAGACTCCAAACTCTAGCTTCAATAGCGGCAAAAAAAAATTGCGTTAATACGGACAGACGGAAAGCACAATGGACATTGCACAAAACCAATATACTATTTTCACTTTCTGAACGAGTATAATAAACTAAGATAAACGCACATCAAAAACTACATTTTGCGCTGTGTAGAAAGATTTGCATCAAAAATTGAATTTCCATAGTGTACGTATGTATGTATGTTTGAATGTAAAATGGTTGAAATGTTTGTAACGGCAGATTGTTAGAGTAGCTCTCATAGCCGGACTTATTAATATTTGCAGTCAATATTAGCAGGGAATGCAAAAATTATGTTAATACGGATACCTAGACCTTCCGTTCCTTACAATGTGAGTACTCTTTTAACTAGGTATTTATTCACCAGCATAAGAGTACTAATAACAAACTTACGTGGTAGAGGGGAGAATGACATAGAATCCACGACACGTGGTGGAATCTGTCTGCATTTCTCCACATTGCTCTCTTAATAGAAAGGAATGCTTACGGTACAGTCTCTCCATCCCCTGCCATAGAGCCACCAATGGGTGCACAGCATATACACTCCCCGCCCATTGAAGGGGCGAAAGTCCACTTCGGGCCACGAACGAGTTTGCACGAAGTGCAACTGTAAGCATCACACGGTACACACAGCTTATCACTAGCCGCCTTCGCTCAGTTCCAATCACAGCTTGTCGCGCGACGGTCGAGTTTAAGTTGAATTAAATAGAAACTGTAAGCGGCAAAAATTTCGAAGCTCGGACTCAAAAAGCGCATTCCCGTCGTTGCGTTTACAATTGACGTCAAGTTCTACATAAACAAATGCGTACAAATGTGGAAACCGGACTAGTGTGTAGCATATATTTAAACTAATTTAATGTCAAATAGTGGGCTAATTAACGTTGTTTTAATCACACAAAATGTTTGTCCGAGCGGAAAATGCAAATTGAATTTAACATTTTATATATTCATTCACAGTTCATTACGTTAGTCAATTAGAACGGATTTATAATTGAAAAATCATCGATCACTTAACTTATGCAAACATGCATGGGCGATTAATTTTGTTGATAGTTTCAGTAGTCCACGACTTGAAAAGGATTCGCGTTACGAACAATTCAAAATCGTTGTTTCCTTTCACTTCATGAAAGATGGAAATGAAATGCAAACAAATAAGGAAACAGCAAAACTAAAAGAAAGCTTCCAAACAGCTCTTAACTGTGAGTGATAAATTTTAATTGTCCCACACATACGTGCTAGAAATGTGTTATATATTGTTAAATGCTTATGTTTAGTATGTATTCGCAATTTAAATTCTCATTGGATTTCAACAAGCTAAAATATAACTAATATTATTTTAAGATGGCTCAGGTATCATACAAAAGAAAGATTTAATTTCTCAATGGAAACTGGCTTTTCCACATATCGCACAACATTAATATAAAGTTTCGTCTATATTTCTGTTTCTATTACTGTTACTACTAGATCATTATAGTCAAAAATGTCTCATTTAATAATAATATGTATTTTATTTATTGCATTCTATTTATTTTTTGTGATTTAAAAAAATTTATGGCTTTCAAAACTTTTTAAAAACGTCTTGGAATTGAGAAGTGACCTATCAAAAAGTTAATTTGATCGTTTTCTGCAAAGACAAATTTCCTTTACGTTGTATAAGAAAACACATGTTTTCGATTACATACAAATCCGGACTTTGAGGTGCCCAGTTCAGAGTAGTAACGCCCTTCTAAAGTGTCGATATTATTAAGCTCTTGTGACATGGGGCATTATCCCGTTGCAAATAAATAAATGACTCTCCAATCAATTTATCGCCGGAAGTGAATACGTTTTCATGAAGGCTATACAGATATTAACGTAAGTTCGCCGAGCCCATTATACACATTATGAATATCACTCAGATTTTGACGTGTTGGGATATTTTTGCCTCTTCGAAAACGCGAATGCCTTACAAAGACCTCTGTTATGCATGAATTGGATTTAAACGAGCTTCTCCAAAATTTTGGAGGCGTGTTCAGATGCTCCCTTAATAACTTTTGCAAAAGCCAATTTTTGAGCTTGTTATCTTTTGATCTGTAATGTTTACTTTTTGCTATTTTAAAATTGTTTACTTTTAAACGTCTCAGTGGTGAATATTTTTTCGTTGCAAAAAACATAACTTCTTAAAACGTTTTCATAAGTGCTTTTGTTTTGTAGTATATAATGTGACATTCCCCGAGTGTCTATGTTTCATAATGTTTCATCTTGAATAGCTTCGCCAAGCTCAGTCTAACTATTTGAGTTCAAATAGCTTGCAGCGCAGAATTATTAATAATAACATGCAGATTTTCATACTGATTACATAGCCTAACTTACTCAAGCTTGAATTGTAAACAGGTTTATTAAGAAATTGCAATTCCTAATAAGTCAATAATGAAAGCAACATTCATAAATTTAGCGATTTAGCAATATTAAGAAAAAATAACATTAAAAGATTTCCTATCTAAGAGTACTATAGTACCTCTTTAGGCAATAACAATGACCCTAACATGTTGGTATACATTTATTTAAACCAGGAAAAGAAAATAACGTACAGATAACCGGCAAAATAAATGGCGCCAAAAATTTTAGGCAACCTTCACTACTTCTCAGCCTAAAATAATTGATCTGTAAAGAATTGGTTTCCCAAACCTTAATAACATCGCACCATAGATTTTAATTGTTGGTGAAATCGTTTCCATTGTTTATCGCTAAGCTCACCTAAGTTGGGGGAAAAGTCCAACTTGCTGTCATTTGTTCAAAATTTTGTCGTCTTACTCCTCGTTTGGTACATTGTATAAAAGTTCAGTAGTTTCAAATTGGTAGTTCAATTCGGTAAAGAAGTTTTTGAACTCGTTCACGAAGTGAAAAGAGTATTTTGGTTTTTTGTCCCTCTTACTGTATGTCCGCCCGTCTGTCCGTCTGACTTAAAATTGTATATATATATTCTCGTGTGTACCCGCGTCAGATAAAGTTTGAGGTATGTTGTCTGCCTCCGGCTTTAATGGCTGTTTCTAAATTAGGCCTATTAATAAACTTAAGAAATATTACAATGCACACAAATACCATTGTTCTTGTGTGGTATCCAAATTAGGGCGGTCCGTCGTCATATGGGAAATACATTGATGAAATCGAATTGCAAACTTAACACGTTCTCTGTTATATATTCTTATTCTTAGAACAGCTTCAACAGCGGCGAAAAATTGCGATTTTTACGGGAAGAAATTGCACAAACCCATTATACAACTGTTTTCATTGAAATAGCAATGCAGATTACCTGCACTTTTTAGATTGATAAATCCTTTTATAAAGACCGTTATAGAACAAACAAGTGAAAAATGTATTAATTTTCACATGATTTTTTTTCTTGATTTATTCAGTGCCTAACAAATATGGATGAATAATAAAAAAAACTCTAAATTGCTATGCTCAGTGAAAAACCAGTGTTAACAAAAACAAGTAAAAAAGTTGCAAATGGGCGTTACCGAGTGCGTTATACTCGTTCACGTTCTCAATTAAAGATTTCGGAATTTTGTAATTAAGACTGTGAGGTATGGGTAAATGAGGAAGATTTAAATTTTTGCGATTTACGGGGCGGGACTGGGCGTGGGTGGGGGAGTCAAGGCCGATTTTTTTTACCGATCTTTAGAGGGGGTGATCAGTTATTTATCTTCCAAATTTGGTAAGTCTCGTTTAAAAACTGTGGGAGATATAGGCATTTTCCGATTATTTAGTCACGGCGATGGGAGGCATTGTAGTAGGTGTGGCCTGAATGTCAAGGTCACAATCTTTTGTTGAGGTTAACATACCAAATTTCGTGACTCTGGTTTTAAAAAAGTGATTTTCTGTGTGTATGTATTAATTTGTGTATGCATGTATGATTGCAGGCGGGTTAAAATGTTTGTCAAGGCAGATCGGAGGGTTCAGCGTATTTTCTAGTCGGGCGGTCCCGATTAGCGGAGTCTCACTTGTTTTATATTCGGTTAAAGAGTGAAATATATATTGGGTTTGTGGAATATTCCGGAGACTCAAATCCGTCAAATGTAATTTTTGCACTCTCGTTGAACCAATCGACTAAAACTTGGAATACATGCTTACGGGATGCTACTAGGAAAATGTTAAAAATATAACAAAACATATTTTAACTCCACTAAAGTCTCCACTATCAGGCAGTTAGTTATTTACGCAAATTGCGACATTTTTTTGTTCCTTTTAGGCACTTCTATTCATCATAATTAACACAAATATTGTCAAAACGCGGGAACTGATTACAAGAGTAATGCATAAGAAGCTCATTTTATTTCCAGTGAGTCAGAATTTATAATGAGATCGGTATATGTCTTCAAAAGTTTGTAAACTCGGAAAATATTTGAAGGGTAGCAAATGAAAAAACCGGGCCTTAGTCAAACACATAATAATATTTTCATTTGTGTACACTGTATATATGCCAGATAGAGTGATAAGATTTTTTGGTTACACCAACTGGAGGCGTGGCAAAATCCCTAAAATGAATATTCCCTTTAGTTTTGCAGCTGTAGTTACCAAATTGGACAAATAGATAGACTTAAGTTTCGATACATCAAATGTATGCTAAATAAATAACAAATATGTACAAATTCTATTAACTCTTTTGATACTTTTTGATATCGCTGCGTTCATGCAAATAGCAGTATGTTACCAAAAGGGCTTTTAGGCTAATATATGTTTAATAAATATATATGAAATAATACCAAAATTCAGTTTTTTGATCTATTTAAGCCTGGCTTTAAGTCACATACTACAAGAGCAAGAAACATAATTTTAAAAATATGTTCCTGTGTACCATTCGCAGAGGATGTATAAAAAGTACACATATACACCGATCAAAGGCCTAGAATCGGAACAAATTTGACAAAGCTATAGTTTTCTAGATATAATCAACTAAAAACCCGGTGATATTTTTTAAAATAATGATACATATTGTTCATAAGGCATCGATGCCTTGCAAAACAATAAGTATATATATAATTACAAAAAAAAAAACAATTTTTAACAAAGTATTTTTTTTTCTACTTGAAATAAACGGCTGCTAACTAAGCAAACAAAATTGCTCTAGTCGGGACCGCCCAACTGGGAGATAGCCTAAACCCAACATTAACCACAAACACACAAACTGTCAGCACTTGATTATTATAGAGGTGCTTAAAAATTTTAATATAAATTGAATTAATAATTATAACAAAAGCAAGTAAGATTTCTCTAGTCGGGACCTCCCGACTAGGAGATACCCTGAACCCAAAATTTAACACATACTCACAAACTCTCGCCACTTAATGAGTATTGCGGTTGTTAAAAATTTTTTAAAAATTAATTGGCAATTACCAACGAAGAATTAAATATGTCACGTCGGGAATTTAACCTGGGACCCACAGCTTCAGTTGCGCAAATCATATCGACTGCACCACACTCCCATTTACATTTAGTTATGAAATAAAACAACTTAACCATCTTTACAAAAATATTTCAAGGAAACGCTAACAAAATCCAGCTTTTTTCATAAAAAAGATAAATATTAATAATATTTATTGAAAATTAAAAAAAGAAAATATAAATTTCACACTGTCCCATGCGGGATTCGAGCCCGGGCCCTCCAACTTCAGCTGCAGAACTCCTAACTAATATTCTTGCGGTAAAATGAATTTTTACTATGCAAAAAAAATTCAAAGAAAAACGCTAGACAAAATTTAGCATATGCATGTATGCGTGAACATGAATACAGAAATTGCTTGTGCTGCAGCTTGGTCCCATTACGGAAATGAAATTCTTGATTTTCTCGTAAACAAAATGTATGATCGGTTTGAAATTTTCAGGACTTATTCGGTGCATCAAACCAAAGACAATATATATACTGTTTATATTGTCTTTGATCAAACTGTATGTACAAACCAATTTGCAAGACTGTAGTATTTGATATGCGGTTTTACGGTTTTATCGATATTGGGGGCGATTGGGGGGAGGTATACAAAACCTAAATAAATTATTAATATATATATATTAATATATATAATATATGTATATATATTGTATGTAAAAGATGTTTAAGTTATTTTTTATCATAAGTGAACTTGAATGGGAGTGTGGTGCATTGGATAAGAGTTCTGCTTCTGAAGCAGAGGGTACCAGGTTCGATTCACGGCCAAGTCGTGTAGTGCATTTCAATACTTATTAAGTGCCGAGAGTTTGTGTGTATGTATTAAATGCTGGGTTCAGGGTATCTCCTAGTCGGGAGGTCCCGACTAGAGCAATCTTACTTGTTTTACTAGATCTTTTATGAAGTCATCAAAAAACTGCCGACCAAATGTTGTGTCTACCTATAAAATTTTTGGTGACTACCTCAAAAATTGAGGGAAATATAGACATGTCCGATCTTTATAACAGTTGACGCGGGTACACACGACGCCATGTACATATATCCATAATTTCAATAGCCTCAGCGGCAAACAAATTTGCTTTCATACGTACAGACGGACAACAATATGGACATTGCAGAAAACCAATATACAATATGCACTACGAAACAAAACTAATCTTTTTTTGTTCCCTCCACCATGTTTAAGTTTTCTGAATAGCTTTTTAAAATCAATTACGACAGCAGATTTTTAACAATTGTATGTATGGTTTGGTTAGGGCTGCAATTAGATGTTACTTTTAAATACAAATCAAACTTTTTTTCTTATGGTACACCGCAGTTAATCTTTCTTAGAATATAAAAGCTTTAAATATGCAAGCAATTACGACACGTGCACATATATGTACATACATCATTTACTAAAGTTCTTATTCTGTAGTAAAAGAGTCAATTCAAATATGTACATAGTTGTCTGGCAAATGTTTCCAGATAAAACAAAAACATAGAGATATGATGCTTAAGTATTAATATATACAAGTATAAAGGGGTAAAGCTTCAAAATTAGGAACTAAGGTTAAAAACTATATTTGATTAGTTATGAAATAAAAGGAACAAGATAGTCATTTCTTGAAATATGTCCAACAATTGTATATCTCACAATTTTCATTACTAAATTCTGCAGGAAGTACGCAACGGCAGTCATGAAAAATATGCATGCTCTATAATCATATAGTATAGCTCTATTTTACAAATCATTTGCCAATACATGTACATACTCCCTGTATGTCTGTATGTATGTAAGTGAATATAAGCTCTACTCCTTTTACGGGGAGTCCTTAAAGCGCTTTTCATAAACTGAGCCCGCACCCCTGCCCGCCACCCTGTTGCTGTGCATGTGCCCAATTGAGTTGTGGAGCGTGCCGTGTCTGTTGACTTTGTTCCCTATCAACAAGTCGCCACTTAATTCAATTACATTAGATACGACGAGCAAATAAAAGGATGAGACGAGGTCTGATAACTGAGAGGAGGCCAGCCAAGCAACTTTGTATGCATTGGCATGGGAGTCGCGATAGACCAAGCATAGAATCTGCGGTTAGATGACAGCTGAGCACTACTGTGGTGCTATTCGTTCCGTGAACATAAAGAATAAGGCGCTTAAAAGCCGCCGGCATTTCAATTTAGATATTTTTCGCCTCGAATTAAATATCTTGTTGTGCTTTTGTGTTGAAACTGTTTGGTAAAACAAAGGCTTAGCAACAGAAGCAATAAAACTCCCAAACAAATTAAAAGCGTTGCTAAAGGTCAATCGTTAAATGCTTTTCCTAAATGTTAAGAAAAGCCTCAAGGCAATCAATTCCAACAGTAGCAAATGGGCTCTGCACGTATTTATTCAGCTGACCAATTTCAAATTTTGCCAATCAATACAATACCCATACATATTTGTACATATCTGTGAATGTTGTGTTCTGTACACATATACATTGATAAGCGTTAAACCTTAAATTCCAATGATGGCGTAGTGGTTTTTTTTTTCAAGTAACATGCGTAAAGGTAATGAAGTGAGCCTTCTAAAACTGCCACTTACTACATGTATAAAAAACTCTATTAAAAAACGGAGTGTCAAAATTTTTAGGATCTGCTCCAATATACATATATATAGCTTGACATGCTGACTGTTCGGAAAATGATACTTCTAATTTAATGGTTGCAGTTTGGATTCCCTGTTGACATGACAGCAAGTGTTAAGGGTTTTGGGCTGCGCCCACTGGAGACGTGGCAAACCGATAACACCTAAAATCGCAAATCGATAAAGTCCACAATTAATTAAAATTAATTAAATTAAAGCTAGAGCCACCAAACTTGGTGTGTACATAGCTGGCGACCTCCCCAAAAGATTGACACCTTGATTTCCCGACCACGCCCACTAGAACGCCCCCAGCGCCCTCGCCCCTAAAAATCGGATATGGCTATATCTCTCACAGATTTTGACCTAGAGTCACCAAATTTTGTATATATATTGCAGGAATGTTTCACCAAATAACACTCCTGCCCCCGTATTCGAAAAAACCGATATATCTGGCAGCTCCAATCGATAACACATGTATATTTCCCACAATATTTAAGATAGAGTCACCAGTAGAGTATGTAGATAGCTGGTGACCTCCCCTAAAGATTGAGACCTTGATATCCCGGTTACGCCCACTAGAACGCCCCCCAGCGCTCCCGCCCCGCCGCAAATGCCTATATCTCCCACAGTTTTTAAGCTAGACTTATCAAACTTAGAAGGTAGATAATTGGCCTTTAAAGATTTCACAAAATTTCGGCGACGAACCCCCATCCCCACTCACACCCCCACCTTCACCACCACTCTCACCCACCCCCACCCATATTACAATATATCGAAATTTTTCAAAATAATAATAATAAATAAGAATGAGAACGAGTATAACGCAGTCGGTAACGCCCGACTGCAACGTTCTTACTTGTGTAGCAGACGACCGTTTCCAAGAACTGAGTAAAACGCACCGTATCGACTCTCACTTGTGCTTTATTTCGTTGCTCGACTCAGACTGATTGAATGTTGCTGACAAGTTACAAGTTACACTTGTCGAGCTCTTTTAAAGAATATAATAACATAAGAGACTTGGGATAAAGGGCTATCACAGAACAGCCGTGAATATGCTTATTAGTGTGTGTATGTACTGGTGAATATGCTACTGGTGAATATGCATTTGTCCTACTACAACTCGGCCATCCTGCGATCTAGATCCCCTGATCCTAGTTTACAATGAGTGTTAACTGGTTTGGTTGTCTTAAACTTAAATAAAAATTTTTTTTTTTTGTGTACAGTAATTTACAATTAGTATTCTGGTTTATATACAGATATAAGCGTCTTTAAGTAGTAATTTTGTATTCTTAACTTATTTTCTTCTTCCTACCCAGTGTCTTATGTTTTGAGCACTCCATACACCCAGATATGGACTTCGAGTGATTTGAAAGCCTTCAACATCCTTTAGTAGAAACCTCTCAATTCGCAAAACCTTTTCTATCACATAGGGACCTTTATTTTTGGGAATTCATTTTCTTGCGACCCCTACTGTACTATCGAGTTTTTAACCATCACATAATCTCCTTTTTTATAATCTTTAGTTTTTATTTTTGCTTTGTTGTACTTTGATTCATTATATGATTGTGCTCGTATCTGGTTTTCCGTGGCCCTTTTCTGATTTCTTTTAAATTCCTTGGAATTCTTCTAATTTTTCTCTTAACTCGTCTATGACCTCGCCTTTTTGTTCTGCACCAAATGTTAGTTTGCTTGGTATTTGTCTAATGCTACGATGTATTGTGTTGCTCAAGGAATATCCGACTTGCTCAATTACTGAATCCCAATGTACTCCTTCCTGAGTCTCTGTTAGTTTGGATATCATGGGTCCTAAATTTCTATTTATTCTCTCAACTTGTCCGTTCGCCTGTGGAGACCCTGTCGCGATTTTTATATGTTTTATATTGGTATCCTCTAGGAACTGCTCGAATTTGTTAGACGTGAAACAACTTCCCCTGTCCTATTATTCTCCCAATAACCCCATTTTTTTTCTTAATTTTTAAATCTTTTGCGTGACATATAATTAAATTATCCTCAAAACTGTTTGCGACTACAATAAGAATATTTGTGCATCTGCTCAAAGCATCTACATGCTGCATTTTGCTACCGGCTCTGTGGACCAACTCGTAGTCGTAGTTCTGCAATTCAAGTGCCCACCTGGCTATTCTAGGATTT
>SCDY01002752.1:0-19157 GCA_004143825.1 Drosophila micromelanica | reverse complement strand
TGTGTGTGTGTGTGTGTGTGTGTGTGTGTGTGTGTGTGTGTGTGTGTGTGTGTGTGTGTGTGTGTGTGTGTGTGTGTGTGTGGGCGACTGTCAGGCGCAGCCAGAGTCAAAGTCACTGTCGCAGTCGCAGTCAATGGCTGCGGCACGTGCGCCGTAATTTGCGCATTTAACATTTAAAGCAGCTCGTGAAGGTCCACAAATCGCCGTCGCTGTCGCGGCTGCTTTCAGGTACACGGGGGCGTATGCGCAATAAATTTAACGACCTGCCATTAGAGATGACGACGACGAGGCCAAGATGTCAATGGTACAACTCTGTGCTGGATGTGGTGTGATGTGCTGTGCTGTGGAGAGCTGCTTCGAGGGGTGTTGCATAGAAATTTGTGCAGACTAATGATAAATTGACTTAATTAGTTGACGTGCCAAGCAGCGCAACACAATTATTATGAATTGTTGTCGTTGTGCGCGCATGTGTTTCCCAATAACAATTTCGCTCACATTTCATCAACACGATTAATTTGTGGAACATTTTATTCAATGTTCTATTGTTCTATTCTATTTATGCAAGGAAAATGGGAGCTACGCTTTTTTGTTTCTTTAAAAATACCATAATTTCGAAATAATAATATAACAATTCTATGATAGGAGATGAAGGGGTGAGAGATTAAGTGGAATGCCAAATTAATTGGCATCTATTTTGTGGCTTATCGATATCTTATCGATAACAAAGAAATTTTGAAGATCATTTACAAAAATATTTTCACATAATAAACAGGACTTTAGTTGCTGTCTTAAAAATTAAAAGAAGATTAACAGGTATAAAAACAACAAATGCGATTATTAAGTAATACTAATTAAGGTAATATTAATAATAATTCTGATACTTTACTTTTCTTTCATTTAAAATATTTGAACTATATATATTTTTGAAAAACATAGTCAAATGTAAAAAAAACATAAAAAACCCGTTTACTTTAAGGTGAAGCGAATTAACGAAAAATAAAGCGTACATCAATTTAAAACAATCCGATCATAAATATATATCTATCATAGGGTTTTTAATTGCTATTTTTTATAGGTATGTTGAGTTATGAGTAGTCATTATTCTTTCTTCATCTTGAAAGTATCATATTTTTTAATATTTTTTTTTGTATTTAAAACGATTAAATATCAGTTCAACACCAACTCAAGTTCTAATTTTACTTAGTTTTTAATACTATTATATAGAACTACTTTAATTAATTGCGACATTGATTTCATTGCGATTACAGATAGTTGAATTAATTTTCGGTTAATTCATTTTCATTATTAAGTAGTGTCCCAGCTAGTAGCCAAACAGGGTAGGAGACTGTTTGTGCTTGGAAGACGTGCTGTTCGACGTTGGCGCGATGTACGATAATTGAATCCATATTCCTAATGAGTGCACGCGTGAGCGAGTTTCTTATATGCCCTTTCTGCCAATGACGACTCACACGTGCAGCAAATCAACTTTGGCAAGTTTCATTTTCGTTTTCGTTTTTCTTTTCCATTTCGATTTCGTATGCAACATGCGATGTTTCAGTCGGGGAAACCAAAAACAACTGCAAAGAAAGCTGGGAAAAACAAGTCAGACTGCTCCAGTCGGAAGCGCCCGACTAAGAGATACCCTTTTTGAATGCTTATGTTAGAAAATAATAAATGCACTTTCAAAAATTCAATATTCTATTACTGTATATGTTTAAAGCTATTTACAAAAGCAACTAAATAGCATAAAAATACATTTATACGAGAAAGAAATATTTACACTTAAGGAGTTGTATCTTTCTGTCTTTCGCATATATTTGTACAAAAACAATATACCCTGTATTGGCCATTTTCTGTGCGTACAGGGTATACAAAACTTGCTACATTTTTGAACAGTTTAATTTATTTATTTTGGCACTTTTGCTATTTTTGTTGCTGTTGCTTGTCGCAATGGCAGTCAGCTGTCGTGACATGGGTTTTTTCCTCATCATCATCCACATCCAAATTCACATTCACATCCTTGTCGTCATTCGGTGACTGTGATCGAAACGCACTGATAGCCTCTGTCACTCAAGCGAACTGGTTGACTTTGGCTTCGTTTTTGGGCTACTTTGTTTCGATATCGCCCACTAATCTGGACACCCGTGTGCACCCACGTTAAAAACACTCGAATAACATTTTTTTTCTTTCTTTTCTTTTTCGCATGTTACCCCCTATTTACCGCTGTTTCAGCTTTGTTTTGGCCCCTTTTTGTTAACTCTTTAAAATTGTGGCTTAATCTGTAAAAATATAATTCTATTAAAATTGGTAAGAAATATCGATACAAATAAATCTATAACATTTTCGTGATTATAAAAACCAAATTATAAATTTAATCAAATTATATTGATTAGACCTTAATTTGGATTTGTTATTCGTATACCCCTTTAAATACAATCCTTACGAAAAGTGTTAAATTCCTGGTTCCTAGCTTAAGTTTTCTATTCCTAACTAACAGTAATTAAAATTGAATACGAACCCTTTTAGTAAATTCTATTAAATAGTTTAATTAAATTCAATTCAATTACCTTTTCATAATATTATTTATTTATTTTACAGCTGCTATTGTTGCGACTATACAAAATTACTTCAATATCAATTCCATGAATTGAATATTCGTCTTGACATTCTATTCAAATCCGATTGTAAGAAAAATAATTCTAAGCTGGCTTATTGTTGATTTTGTTTAGCAGCTTTTCAATTGAGTCCACTTAATTCAAATTTGTTGTAAAACCTTTAAATTTTGCATACCTGGCGTACCAGCTAAATGGATTATCCTTTAAGTTTTCTTTTAATGTTTTTTTCACTTGGGCAATCTTCTTTCCCAATAGATATTTCCACATAGAATTTCATCCCTTTGCTTTGTGTTTATGGCAGCAATTTTTTCAATTACTTTATTTTTCTTGTTTTACAACGCATTTGCATTTTCCTGTTTTTTTTTTTTTTTTTATTTTTTTGCTTAAGTTTTTTTGCTCGCCTTTGCAGTCTCGTTTCCAATTCCAATTTGTCCTCTATTGTCATATTAAACAACTTTTTTTATTTATGTCATAAATTGCCTTTTATTTTTCAACACTTTTCACGAATAAAATGTAAAAAAAATAAAGGAATTTTTGCACATTTTTCTCTTTTCAAATATGTTTTCAGTTAAATTTTTTTAAAATTCTGCGATATAATTAAATTTTTAAGTATTAAATTAATATTTCTTATGTGAACTTTAATTCAAGAAAAACACTTCAAAAATCAACAAAAGAAAATAGTGTGGATTTCAATTGTGAATTTTAGATTTGTGAATTGGCTTTAAACATATTTTCAGAACTTGCATCAAATGTGACAGCTGTTGCAAATGCCGCATATCTTTACCGTCAACCAGATGCTTGCCAATCCGGGCATTGCGAAATTTTGAGAATTCCCTTTGAGCACAAATTGGCCATTGGCAATTTAATGCATTTGGCATTTTGGCTTTAATGCGGCCAAATGCGGCCCAAATGCGCAGCAAGAAAAGTGAATCGTTCCATTCGCTGCCGGCGAAAATGTGACAAATGAAAAATCATTTTCATGAATTAGTTTGCACCCAAAAACTTCATTTCGCAAAAAGAAAAAAAAATTAAGGTAACTAACAAAATGACGCTGACATTTTCGACGAATTTATTCAATGTTCAATGTTGAAACTTAAATTGCAATTTCTTAGAAATATTTTTTTTTTTAGTTTTTGTTTTGATTGTTTTTTGCTTATTTGATTTATTTTCTTTTTGATTTTTCCGCTCGCTTTTCGTTTTCGCATTTTGCAAAGCGAAATGAAAACTCAGTCACAGTCACAGAGCCGTGGCACAGTTAAATTCACGTGACAAGCCAATATTAAATGTGATTCAGCTGCAGCACAAATGCAAACAGAGACAGATACATATATAGAGAGCAGGAGAAAAGAAAAGCATAAAAGGGAGATAACAATAGACGAATACGTAGAGAGGCATAAACTCTGCACACTATGCCACTCAACTGTTTAGGTTTAGTATAAAGTTATAATCGCATATATCTTAAACATTTATCTAAATCAAAGTATTACAAAATACAATACAATACAATTAGAGTATATTTTTCGATCGTATTATTTTCGTTGATATATTTTGTTATATTTTCAACCTATTATAATAACATTAAACGATTAGCAAATATTGCAAAATATTTTAATGATATTAATAAAAACTTTTTGAGAAAAAAAAAAATAGAAAAAAAACTAAAATATACTTGTTTATTTATTCAGTCTTTATCAACTTCTGATATATATGATATATATATATATATATATAAATAAATTAAGAGCGCTCACTCAGATTTCAATCTATATACAAAGTATAATTAAAATTTTTTGTTAAAATTAGTTTTTTAATTATATGTTCGACTAATTACGGAAATGTACTATATAGGTTTCTCTATGGATTATAAAACCTGAGAAGTCGAAAAAGGTAAACAAATAAATTTAAAGTATATTTAATAGTCTATATTAAATAGAAAATAAAAAAAAACTACAGAAAATCAATAAATTTCATAATTTACATTAATAATTAATAAATTTTAATATTAAATTAATTAAATAATATATATATTAATGAGTGCAGTTTTCGCTGTTTAGTGTGAATGAAAGCTAGACATTGTGAATAATTTTCGAGTCACATGAAACTTGCATATTCATATTCAGCAACATGTTTACCTATTTGTATGGACTGTGGTGTTTATGCTATGGTTGGCTTGCAATGAAATCGATCGCTGCCTCCGGCCAACGAGGCTGTCATGTTTGGTTTGCTTGCCATTTCCGTTTCAGTTTCAGCTTGTTTCAGCGTCAGTTGCAGTTTTGTGCCAATGCTGCAATTAAAACTGAATCAATTATGAATTTGACTTTGGCGCCATTCAGAGTGCATGTCAAGTGGATCACAAATGGCAATGATGAGCGCCTGCAGCCGTTGAATTTTGCATTCACAATAGCACCGGCCAAATCAAAAAGTTGCAAAAACAAAACAACTAATATTTCATGATTGGCAAAAATTATGAATTGTTAGAGAGCAATTTATGGAGATGACAACTTGGCTTGCAGCAAGAAATAAAAAGTTTGCTTAAAGTCTATGGATCGTCTACATTAAATGTGATCTGGTTTTGACTAACTGTTAATTAGTTTAATATGGAATTAATATGTATTAATATGTATATATATTAATCATATTTGATAAAAAGGTTAGTTGAAAAACTCAAAAATGTTTGTAATGAACGAAGCACATAAAAAATATCCAGATGATGATTTCACGTTTTAAACTGATATATTATTAAGATCAATTTATGCTTTAACTAACACTGCACATAAGCTTTATATATGTATAGATTCCGATATATGATCAAATGTGTGTCTGTGAAACAATACGCTCCTTCTGCCATTGAGTGGCACAATTTGTGTCCAATTCCATTTAAAATTGCATTCAGCCGATGGAGCGAGCAGTTGGGCGTGAGTTTCTAAGCTGGAGTTAGTGGTGGGTTGGTGGGTTGATGGGTTGATGGGTGTAGGGTGTAGGAGACAGGAATGAGGAATGGAGGCAAACAAGTTTTAAAGCAAACAACTTTACTGTTGCCGTAACCGTAACCGTAACCGGAACCGTTACGGTTGCTGCCATTGCTCGGCAAGTTCAATATATATGGCAGTTGCCGTTGACTTTTGATCGCTTTCCACTGCAAACACACACACTCAAACACACACACACACACAATATGGTCAGGGCTACTTTGTTGTCGCTGGGGCGTACGTGGCGTATGCGCAATATTTGTATTACTGTTTCATATGGGCCGCTAGAGCCCCAAAAGCCCAAGCTGTAGCTGTGGTCCATGCCACGTGTCCTAGTTATGGACAGACACGTGAGCGTGTGTGTGTGTGTGCGTGTGTGTGTGTTAGATGGGTGTGGCGGTGGGGGGAGGGGGATTGAAAGAAAAACGGCATCAGTTATGGCAAACGAATGCGACGACGCCGTTTGCCCTTAACTCAAATGTACAACATCAATAAATAAAAAAACAAACCCAGGCGAAAGGATATAAAAAAGGATAATAAACAGGGTCCCCTAAGAAATCTATAACTGAGTGCGGCCACATCAACACACACACAAACACACGCACACACACACACACCCACAGTGCAACTGTTGCCTGAAATTGCCAGCGACAGCAGCAACATCGATAAGAATATGCTTGTGGCCTGATGCTGCTGCTCTCGAGTGCTGAAACACACGTTCAAATTTAAACGATGTCTCTGTATACATATACAATTTTATATATGTATATATATATTTGTATATGTGTGTATTTCGCCCACATACATAAATTTCCATATGGCAGCAGCTCATGCAATATGCAGGATAACCTCGATGAAAAGGCGATAAAAGACGCTGCCTAATGCCGGGGCTCGCGGTAACCCCCCGTCCCTCACTTCTCGGCACACTCACTCCCTTCCCTAAGTTTGTCCATGTTGATGGCATTCAAATGAATAAAGCAAAAGCCTGGCGCCTATCTCGCTAATGTATCCTGGCCAAGTTATGACTGACAGTCGCAGGAGCGCGCCAAGTCGTAAACTCAATTTTCTTGCCACTGTCAATGCAGCACGAACAGCAGACACACACAGAACTGTGCTCTGTGGCATTGACATAAACGAATGTACCAAATGCAGCAGCAGCAAACCAACAGCTGGCAGCAAGTTGATTGAATGCGGTTGCTGCGACTTATCAACAGCTTTAGACGACCGACATAAAATGCCAACGGAAACCACATCCTTTGTTTTTTCTTTGAACGATTTTGTTTTTTTATCCGAGTATTTCACTCAGGTGATTGCGTGTAATATTGAGCATAGTATTTTTTTTTTGTCTTGTACAGCATAAATAATCCTATCAACTGGATTGGTCAGTTCAATTGAATTCAATTGGTTTTTGTTTAGATTGGTAAAGTTTTTAATTAAAATGTCTTTAATGTATGCCCAAAAAACTACATTTAATTACTATATGATATAGCCTTTAGTTGTTCAAAAAAATGTGATGTTTGTTTCCTCTTATTTTGAAGCAACTTTTTAACCCAGTCCCTTTTGAGCGTTCCTGTCATTTGTTCTTATTTTATATATTTATTTTTAGTAGTAACATAATTTCAAATACCAAAGCAAGAAATTTGTGTACCAAAAAAATTGCGTTTTAAAATTTGTTCGAAAATTCTACATTTATGTTAAATAGTTTTGAATAGTCTTTGACTTATTTCATATATAATTTTTTAATATAATTGTGTCCGTTGGAAAATCGAAGTTCAATTCTCTCTATTTTAAAAAATTGAAATATGTTAAATATATCATTTTAATTTTAAAAGTTAATTATTTACACATTTATTTAAACTTTTGCAGGACTTATTTTGTTTTTTTGTCACATAGTTGTAATGGTATTTAATACCTGACACGCCAAATATAGCTCTACTTTTTACTTACTTAAAGATCTTTACAATTCTGGAGCAATTTTACAATGCCGTTTATATATATAAAGAGAGCGCTTGCCAATTATCGAGCTCTCTTACTGAAAGTCCTTTGTAATCCCTTAAGAGGTTTACTTTCGAAATCGCAATCTATGGTATTTTGCAAAATAAAAAAAAAAAAAGGATAAAAAAAAGCAAACCAAAAAATATATAAATAACCCGCTCCTTTTTGTCAACCCAACCCCCGTGCCCCCCTTCCCCCCGGACAGGCTGCAACCTATTTGGCACAAAATTGAGTGCAGAATATTGGGAGCATGTTTGCGGCGCAGTCGCTGCTGACGTTGACGTCGACTTTGACGCAATTCTGAAGCACTTGAACGTGCGCAAATTAAAACACCGCAAAATGTCAAGTGGCGCGAGTTGCTGTAGACAGAACGTGGGCATTTTGGGTGTAGAAGAAGTGCCGCAGGACTGGTAGGGTTAAAAGGGGGGTTAAAGGGCTGAAGAGGGGTTTTTTTTTTTTTTGGTTTGAGTTGGTGGCGACTTTGGCAATGCGACGCATTTATTTTAATGAGCATTAAATGATGTGGCAAGCCGCCGATGCCGGGCGAACCATTTACCACCCGCCTCCACCCGCAGCAGCTGCAATATGCCACGCCCCCTCGCGCACATTTACGACTTAATGATGCCAATCGACAACTATGCACAAAAGTATGAAACACATTTTTGCAAAATGCCTACACGCAACAAACCACATCCCCGAACAAGCCTTTCGGGCAAATCAGAATTGCTGTGCGGTGGGGGGTGGCTGGGGGGAGGAGTTTTGTCGCAGCTAAATTTCATGACATTGCTGTAAATTTATGGGCCACACACAAAAATCTTTTGTGCATTCGCTTTGTCGTACAACCACACACACACACACACAGTCAATCGTTTGTACAGCATCCGGTGGCACATCCGCTTGTGGCCTGCTTTGGGGCGGGGTGGGGGGAGAGTGGTGCACGGTGCGTGTGCGTTTGTGGAGGGGAAATTGAAACGAATGTTTTAGAGATATTTATTTGCATATTTGCATAATTTCTCGGTTGCATTTTTTATGCGGTTTTCTATTATTCATACGCAGCGACAGCCATGGCCTATCCCAGCACCCTGGCATTCTTGACAAATCCACGCCCCTCCCGCCTCTTGCCTTAACTTTCCCACGCTGTGGGTCGCTTTGATCGCGCATGTTACAACATAATATGTGGCTTATGTCAGCTACATGATCGATAAAATGATTTCTTATCATTGGTTTATGGTTACCAGGGCTAAATGTTGTATTTGTTCCAAAAACTTGCTAAAATTTGCAAGATTAATCTACACCAAAAGAAATCAAAAAATCTCAAAAAATAACCTCACAATCTATGATATATTTTGCTGACTTTGGAGTCTCCATGTTAATTTACATTCAACTAGGCTCTATCTTTTGTATCTGAATTAGTGAAGTTTATCCGAAATTAACATGGATATTTTTCTATCGGATTAGGAAATTATGCTTATAATAATCAATAAAAAATTAAAAAAAAAAAAATTAAAAAGATTTTTGATTTGTTTTAACATCATTACTTAAAAAATGGCTAAAATTTAACTCTAAAACTACTTTTATTTGCTTTTAAGATTATATTAAAATTTGCTGCGATTAACAATCGAATATTTAATTGAAGCCCTCGCACTTAGGTTTGAAACGTGAAGCGGCTTTGACAAAGTTGGGTTGGAACCTTGCTACACCCTGATCCCATTGAAAATGGGTAAAAATTTGTATAAATTCTTTCTGTTATTTTCACTTATTCTACTCATAAAAAAATAAGTGCAATTATATCTAAATTTTAAATATTAAATAATCATCTTTGTTATTTTGCAGAGTATTTTTAGTTTTGCACTGATGCAACTGTCATTGAAATGGGTCACACACACACACACACACACACACACACACACACACACACACACACACACACACACACACACACACACACACACACACACACATTTTTGGCAATATGTACACGGTACAGGCACTTTAGTCAATTAGCAGGGCAAATGTTTTGTTTTCATTGCTTGCTGCTTCTTCTTCATAAATTTGTTGCTGTTGTTTTTGTCAGTTTCGTTGTTGTTGTTTCTGTTGTTGTCAATGTGCAAAGCCTGACGCATTTTCAGCTTTATGCATGTATTTATGATTTTAAGCATGGCCACAAATTTTTTTTTATGTTTAATGCACATATTTGCAATTTTGGTGTTTCTAGACAATTTCCGGCAATTTTGATATAATTTTGAATACCCTTTCAAAGGGCATGGCTATTTTGTAATTTGATTCACAATATTCAATAGTTTTTTAGTTGTCTTTGAAGTTGAAATTAGCCTCTTCTGATCAAAATCTTTTCAAAAAAAAAAACTTTTTAAATCACTTTATTACGTAAGAAATAATTGCTTGCTACTTTAATCATATATACTTAAAAGGGTATTCACATTCAAATATTGATTCTTTTGATTTTTGTTTGTTAAAATTTTTTGTTTTGTTTATTTTGACTTTTCCATTTCTGGGCTATAAATAAAACATTTAATCGACCGTTGAAAATAATGTGAAAATGTTTATTTAAATCGTGTGGGCCACCGAAAAGGCAATAAACACTGCGCTACTAATTCAACTTAATAGATTTCTCTTATCTGCTTTTTGTTATCATTTGTTGTCATTGTCATTGTTGCTGCTTACGTTTGTTTTCGACACAAAGTTGCTGACAAATTTGGGTAAATGTGCAAATTTTTTTTAGCTCTGACGGGGGATAAATCCAGATAGGAGAAATATATAGCATAGTTGTGTAGATTTTCAGTAAATGCTTTTTAGAGGATATTTTACATATACATTATATTTTTCTATTTTGCAATTTGTTAATAAAATCGTGTATTTATTTCAAAATGAAAAGGATTTTTTTTAAGTTTACTAAGTTAAGTGTACAAAATTGTAACTAACCAAGTTATGAACCAAGATGTGAGTTTATTAAACTGAAAAATGATTTTGCGGTTCGAACTTGAGGTTTAAACATTTTTTGTTGTTGTGTTTACAGATACCTTTAAATCTTTTACAGTTTTACTTGTCAAAAGAATTTAGTTAAGTATTTCATTATTTTTATTTTTAGTTAAAGCTGTTTTCAAAGAGAGTATTACGATTTGCGAATTCGACTTCAACGTTTTCACGGCTTTAGCGTTAAATTTTCGATAATTTTCAGTAAAATGCATTGCCATTTTTACACACACACGTGTGTGGGTGTGCCTGGATAATTTATGCATTTATTAGCAAAGCTGAATAACAAAACCGTCAGGCGTACACAACTCCATTAAATACACACCCCGAGTAGGGAGTGTTAGAAAGAGAGGTTGGCGAAAGAGAGAGAGAGAGAGAGAGAGCTGCATATGTTGAAGGTAATTTAAAGCCGTTGCAGGCATCAATTTGTGTCCAATTACTTGTAGCTGCCCGAAGGCTCCAAATTACCACTAACAGCAACAATAATATTATTAGTATTAGTATTATTATTATTATTGCCATTTCAACTCGATGAAGTTAACTGACGCCCTAAGCTCAAACGTCAGTCAACCAGGCGGAAGCGTCGAAAAGGATAGGGAGATGAAGAAGAAGAGGAGAGGGTACAAATACAATTGCAAGCAACTCCGACAAGTTATCACTGAAAGCATTTGTCCCGTTTCAATTTGGGTTGAAATTGTAATTTGGATTACTGTTTGCAACATTTTCATTTTAAACTTGGCCAATTTACTGCATATTAAATAATGTTTTGCACCCTAATCGCCTTATCAACGCATTTTGTACTGCAGTGTGTGAATACTTTACAACACTGGGTAGAAAACGTTGAACGCATCAATTTTAAGTACAGTTGCGTCTCAATTGTTGAACGCATAAGCTTTTTGCAGAAAATTCCAATTGAACTCAATATGTTGGCGAGCAATAATTCCGTTACAGTTCAAATAAATGTCATTTTCAATCAGAAACTCTGTGAATAAATGTGTCCCCTGAATACTATTAAAGGCTTTTGAAAGGCAGCATATTTTGAATTTTTAAAAAGGTTAACTTTTATTTAAGTTTTTATTATTTTTAATTATTATTATTATTATTCCTATGAAATTTATAGAATGATTTTAAAATGTGTTTTTAAAAATTTAGAAACAAAAAACTTTACAAATTAAATCCTACTTGTACTTGGAGTTTTAAGAGAAAAGTCGACACTTGTAAAAAATTATATATATTTTTCAGTTATTGCTCTTGTTCCACTTGACACTTAAAAGGAATTAATGACTTAGCTAAAGGTACTTAAAATTATAAACTGGCTTAAGCTTAAGCTTCGAAAAGCTTTACTTCACTCACGCAAAAGTAGGACTAAGAATAGATTGTTTAATTCATTACGAAAATGGACATAATTTAAGCTAATAGATTTAATGGCAAATTAAAAGGACTTTAATTAAATTAAAGTATTTTTGTTTAAAATTTCGTTAATACCTATAAGAAAAGTAAATTCAACTAAATTGGAATACAGAAAAACGTTTGAATGAAATTTTTCGTAGTTAACTTCTGAGTAACACCTAAAATATAAGCTGTTGTGTTATAAATATTTTATTCTACCGAGACTAAACCAATTTAATGTAAAGCTTGAATTTGGGCCAATTTAGCGTAATTTAATATTATAGTATATTATATATGCAAATGCAAGCAACAAATGCTAAAATTCCCTTTAATGCTGCTAAATTATAAATGTGGACATGTGTGTGTGTGTGTGTACATGCAACACGTAGTGCGAAATTCAAATCATTCAATGAATAACTAATTAAACTTGCAATTAAAGTGCGTTGCCAATTAATTAACGTAACCGAAACAAAACTCGTAAACAATTACAACAGACACTCACAGACATAAAAACGTACGCATTGATGAACATTGAATTTAACAGTCAAAAAGAGCCTGATGGCATGGAAATAAAAACACATATATACATTTATATATGAAAATACATTTAACATGTATATAGATTAATGGCAATCTCATATTAAAAAACTGATACACTTAACAGCCGTGAACTCTTTTATAAATTTGTTTATGTTTTAAATCAATTGCACCTAATTGTTAGCTTTTTATTGTATTATACCTGAGATTAATTATTATTATTATTTTTAATTTATCAAAATTTGGACAGTTTGTCAGTTTTTCAAAATCAGTAAAGAACAAAAGCTTTTAATATATCTGAGGAGCTTGATAAAATTGTTAAAGTGTCTACAAATATGACTTTTAACACTTATTTCAGTTAAGTTTATCACATTTAATATATATAACTATAAAATATTTTATTATTTTTACTGTTATTATTTTCTTATTTCAGGCCATTATTTGTCTGTTCCTCCTCTGCCTGATTTTAATCATGTGCCTTTTGATTTCCATTGAACTATAAAAATCTTTCCGACAAATATCTCCTTATCTTTGGCCAAAATAGCTCAAAATTCTCTCTTAAATCATTTACGTACATAAATGTGGCCCAGTCTCTGTTTGTATTTTGAAGGTATATTGGAAAGTCTAACGTCTGTATTAGACTCAATGTTTAAGACTTCAAGATCCCCTGTAACTACAATTTTTAAAGTCCAATATAAAGCGAATTACGTTCGTAATAAAATTCGTAACATTTTCTTTTTGTTAAAGTATTTCGTTTTTGAATATGTTTAAATTAAGTATTAATCTATTATATGGTACTTCCTAGCTCCGTACAGGGTATCTGCTGGCCGAGCATTTAAACTTGTGTTTTTGCGCCTTGCTACCAATATGCATTGCGTTGGCTTAATAAATAATAAAGTCCTGAACTTTTTGATCGAGTGCGGTCGACTGGTCTATAAACCAAATGCTGTTTACCATATTTGTTGGCTTTTTGCTGCCAGTGTTGGTTAAGGTCTTTGGCTAAGTCAAAGAGCGCTCCGTATGGCTTTTACCTATCTGCATTTTTCCTAGTATATTTCTGCTACTAAAAAAACAATAACAACAGCAACAACAGCAAATGTTATGAATATTAAGCACCTTTTGACTTTTGTGCATAGATATTTAAGGCGTTGGTGTGGGCGTGGCATTTGCTGGCATGTTCATATATTTTGTAGCTCTTAAGGAAGCGCAATGTTCCGAAACGGGGCAGCATTGCAGATGGAGGTGGGCGTACTTTGGTGTACTTTCACATCATGGCACATTACCATTCATGAAATGCAAAATCATAGCAAAAGAATACACACACACACACGTAGATGTACACTCATTTATAAATACAAAGTGCTGCCACACACAGGCACATTTTGTGGCAATGAGAGGCGGGTAGCGTTAGAAAGAGAGAGAGAGAGAGAGAGAGAGAGAGAGAGAAAGAGAGAGAGAGAGCAATCATAAAGTGCTTCTTTTTGCTTCAATGGTTTTTAGGCTCAACATATTAATGTGCGTGTGTGTTTGGGTGTGCGTGTGTGTTTATTAGAAGCTCATCTTGCTGATTGCCGGCTGCGTTCGTTTGTGTGTGTGTGTGTGAGTGTGTGTGTATCTGTGTGTATTGATAGTCATGTAGATAGGCAGAAGTCAGCTATCAAAAGATATTCAAGTCTCGCACTAACGAATATTGATGCCCTGTGCAAAAAAAAAAAACAAAATCACATTTAGCAGGGTATGCTGAACAAAGGCACCTCTTATGACAATAAAATATGATATTTCAAATTTTGAAACCTGTCGAAAATAAAGTAAAGACAATAAAATAAATTTAAAAAAAAAAATAAAAAAATTGATAATAATTTTTAAAATTCATTTATTAACCGATTGTTTTAATACCTGACTACAGTATTTGAATTTAACATTTAGGATGATGAATATCTTTAGTAATATATATTTAAATATTATAACTCAAGTAAATTTCATCATTTTCGTTTCTAGTTTTTGTGTATAAAATTGAACGCACCATTTTTATACTCGTGTCCATATAATTGAGTTGTGGTCGTTAGTTTTTCAACCAGTTCTCGCCTGGATGTGCGTATTTTCTACGTTTTAATTAAGTTGATTTTGTGGATAGCTTTGAACTTAAAATACACTTTCGCCCATACAACCCTGAAGCCAATGTTTGTTTCTATGCAAATGTTTTTTTTCTTTTTTGTTTTTTGCGAACCAAAAAAATTGGCAGAAAAAGAATTTGTTTTTATATTATCAAAGCCAAAGATTTTTAGCAGAAAGAAGAAATTTCTCTATGTAGAGGAAAACATTTTGAATTATTTCTTATATACAAAATACACTTTAATCAATGCAAATCCCCAAAGACTAAATTCGCCTCTATTTTTGTTCATGATACTGGTATCAGTAATGGGCTTTACCGTTACACCGCACAACACCCGCACACACACACACACACACTGTGTAAAGATATTTTCAAGTTTGGTTCGGTTCGTTTCAATTTCAGTTCTAATTATGTATGCATGCGTATTAGGTAGGCGAACAGTGGCAAAAGTTTTGTTGCTAAAACTGGTATAGCCACCAATCGACCACCCCATACCACCCCCTCCCCCCTCCATTACCCACCCACCCATTTGTATCCCAACTCCAGCTTGGTTGATTCTGTTAATTAGCGTGGCGCTGCAAATGGCTGCCGCATTGGCCAACTTTGCTGATAATGAAAATCGAGTCGTTCGCTTCGTTTCGTTTTGTTTCGTTTCCAGCGTTCCATTCCCCTTTTGTTGCGTTTCATTCTCGTCGTTTGCAAAGTTGCGAAAAACTTTCATCAAAGGTTACAATTTGTGCTACGGGCTTCTCTGTTTTGACATAGCGATAGCTTAAGTGCGCTGTGGTTAGGGAACAAACGAAGGAGGGAGCAAGGAAGCCGCCTTTTTACTTGGCGCTGCCCTGTCAATGGCACCTGATTATTTAACTATGTGGCATTTGGCCCAGCGGCCGTTGTTCGCTTGTAACAACCTGCCAGGAACCTGACTTTTCATTGTTGCTTTTAATTTCTATTTTCCAAGTATTTTATACCTACTTAGCTTTTCTTGGAGAGCTTTACGTTTTATAAAGCCAAAAACAATAAATTAATCTGCATTGCAAGCTTATTGTATTAATTATAATGGGAATTATAAATACGAGTGCAAAAATAGATTGAGATGTGCAATGAACTCAGTTAATGAGACTCAACCTAGAATCTAGATTAAATCCAACGTTAAGTTTGGGCATATCTATTTTATGTTGCTGGAGGTAAATGATAATTTAAAAGTTTAGTTTTTAACTTTTTACGAAATAATAACAATCACAATGTCAATTATTACCAAAAATTTATTAAATGAATACAAATTATTAAATCTATTCATTCTTAATTTTGTTTTTATCTAATCTAACTTAATCGAACCTTTCTTTTTATTTATTTCTCTAACTCTCTTGCTTCTCTTACCAATTTTCAGCGTTTACTTTATTTTACCTCTCTTGCTTCTAGTTTTCTTCATCGTTTTATTAACCTCCTCCACAAGTCTCTGTTGCTCTCTTTCTTTCTTTGTCGCGCTTTCTCTCTTTCCCTTTGTCTCTCATTCATTGTTTCTAAACCTATGATTGTGGATCTCCTCGTTTCTCTTCACTTCTCTCTCTCTCTCTCTCTCTCTGTCTGTCTTTCTTAATTTCAAGTTAATTTATCACTGTTTGCCTATCTTTCTTTTTCTTTTTTTTTGCTATACTCTTTGCACTTTTTTCTGATCTTCCTTGTGTGGTTGCATTTAGTTTAATTAAGTTCGTTTATTTAGTATCTTTGATAAAACAGCCTACTTTCTCCCATTGTCTTTGCCTCTCTCTATCTCCCTCTCTCTTTTTCTCTCTAACACATATCACATTCGCTTCCTCTTACATGCTCGTCTCTCATTCACTCTCAGGTAGCCTAATGGACATTTGGCCTCTTTGGTCCTTCCTACTGCCTGAGTAAACATCCGCATGCCGTTGATTTCCGTTTCGCAACTGCCGCCTGCTTTGTCCACGTCTTTTACTGGGGCCATAAGTTGATGTCTATTGTGTGTGTGTGTGTGTGTATATATATATGTGTTAGGGGCCGCAAGTGCATCAAGTGGAGCGTATAAGTAAATGGCGCGCCCGAAAATAAATACGAGGCAGCAAAACGAAGCCGCCAGGCAAAAGGCCAGAACCAGAACCGGAACCAGGACCTGGCCCAGAGTCAACCAGTCAGTCACCTACTAAGGCAGACTTCTGGCCAGCCACCAAGTTACTCACTGCCAGGTGCTGGCATGTGTATTTGTATGTGTGTGTGTGTGTGTGTGTGTGTATGGCAGGTAAAATGAATAACAACAAGCCAGCGTCGAGTCAGTGGAAAGGCCACATGGCAATAAAGTGAAATGCCCGCCCTGTGCCACTTAATTTGTTTAAAGTCCCACCCATTTTGCAAAAGTCTCGAGCAGAGGCTTAAAGAGTTTTACAGCAACACTTTGGCTCCACTTCCTTCGCTGGTGGTGGCGAACAATGTGGCTGACAGCCAAAGAAATAACTCAACTGCCGTGCACGTGCATGCAAAACTTGTCCGATAACAAGTCGATAAATATGGCCACAAACTCTGACGGGCAAATTTAATGTTAAATAAGTTAGTCTGTGATTGTGCAGTCCTGAGACAGTTTTGGCAACTTACGAAATGTGCTTTTTTCCTCTACACCGAATTTACTTTTAAAATATATACATCATCAAAAAATCGTTTTTTTTTTGCATTTTTGTCGATTGTGGTCGTTACAATAAGTATAAAAAAAAACAACATTAAAACATATTCTGATGTGTGTCAAAAATCATGCCAAAATTGTAAAAAAAACACGTTGGATCCATAGCTCACGCTCTTGGATCCATAGCTCAAATATTTCAATCTCACATTACTTTGTCAAAACTGACTGATGGCACTTTCTTCGTGGGCTGTCGTCTAAATTGATTCTGTATTTAAAACATATGCATTATTGAAATGAATTGTTTGCCATTCATAAGATGTGAGCATATAAATATTTGTGTTTCAAAAAAGATCTGTAAGCTGATTGACCCAATTCCTTCAAATATTGTCTTACCAACAGTCCGTCCAGTTGGTTTAATTGCATTGTCATAATTTACCATATTTAATTTCCTAACATTTTAAGCAATGCTGTGAACCCACAATTTCCGTCTCTCCCCAAGTTACTCTCCTACTCCTCTTATAATCGAGCGGCTGCCGGATCTGCATCTGCTTTAGCTCTGAAATAATGATTGATGGTACTTGAGCTGTTTTGCAGCACACTGCCAGGTGGGCTGTTTTGCTTGACAATAATTTTTCATGTCAAGCATCTGCCATTTAAATATTTATAAGCTGTCCCAAAGCCCGCCATTCTTCAACCGCCGCCCCTGCTCCGCAAAATCTGCCAAATGCGATAAGCTTATAAAAAAGGGAATAATAATAAAAAAAAAAACACCAAACAAAAATGAAATTGCGACAAATTTCTTATGGTGCAAATCGGGCGCGTAAATGCGCTAAATCAACAACACGAAAAGAAGCAGAGCAGACAGAAAGTATGGCAGGGGGCGGGGTGCTCTATTGGGGTAACCAAAAAAAAAAAAGAGGAGGAAATCCAATCTTTGGCTGCCTTTGCACTTATTCAATCAAAATCAAAATCAAAATAAATAAACAAAAATGTTGAAACAGGGCGACTTAAAACAAAGCTACCTCTGCGGAGGTTCTTCGTGGCGGTAGATGGGGGATGTGGGGGAATGTTAGCTATCCTTCCCATCAATTGTCATGCGTCGCATTAGCGGCGGCGCTTTTGATGTTGCCAACCAACCGTCGGACCCCGCAGCTCAATTGAAAAGCAAATACTATGTGAAAACAAATTGCGACTACTCTCTCTGCATAGAAACCTTTAACTATATGTACATATATACACTCTTCATGCCCTTTACCTCTCTTTCTCCACACATTTTGCTCGCTATTTTCCCATCTGATTTTATTTGCAATCAAAGTGCACTGCCCTGCCTCCCTTTTCCCCATGCGTTGCCATAAAATTTGCTCATCTTGCAGCTGCTTTATGACCTCAACCCATTTTGTGCCCATTCCAATTCCCGATTCCGATTGCCTCTTGGAATTGTTTATTCCCATGCACATCATATAACACATGCAATTCAATGGATTTGTATTAGCTGCGATTGCACTACAGCAGCTCTGCTTTAACCTTTTCCATTCACGATATATGTAACCATATGTTAGCAGATTCTGTTTTACATAATCGTGCACAATATATATACAGAATATATATAGTTTGCTCAAAGATAAATTCATTTTGTTAAGATGTATTACACATATTTTTCTATTTTTGCAGTTTTCGGGGCGGACGATATCGCGGGTAGAAATTTTTAAAATTATAAAAAAAAAAATTTTCGAAATGAGTAGGGAACATGCTTTTTACTAAAAAAATCAAAAAATATTTTTTTCAAAAATGCATCGATTTCAAATGTAGAATCAATCTATATGAAAAATCATGACCAGAGTGTCATCAAACATTAAAATCGGTTCAGATTTGACAAGTTTATGGATGTTTGAAATATGGGACCTATGGGTCTG
>SCDY01002749.1:0-10038 GCA_004143825.1 Drosophila micromelanica | reverse complement strand
CTGCAATAAGATTATCGTTAATAAAGACAAGATCAAGTGTTCTATCCAGTTGATTCGTTATAGAGCTGATCTGAAATAAAGAAAGGTCAAGCATACCATTTAAAAATTCATGATGAGCTGAAGGCACAAGATACTTTGATGATGTGGATAATGACCAAGAAATGTTCGGTAAATTAAAATCGCCTAACACAACAAGTATGTCACACATGAGAAGAAACCTCCTAAATATAAGCAAGATGCTGCATATAAAAATCAATATTAGAAGAAGGCGGAATAACCGCTAACCGCAATTAATACCCCACCACCTCAACGAGTTGGTCGGTCATGTCTATAAACTGTAAAGTTGTTTGCAAACACTTCGCAGTCAGATATGGTAGAGTTAAGCCAAGTCTCAGAAAAAGCAATAATATCCGAATGAAAAAAGGAACTACTCATAAGAAGCCCTTTAAGCTTATATATTAGGTATTAACATTCTGGTTGGAAATTCAACAATTTTCTGTTTTAGCAATTAGTTTTTTGATAAACTACTGCTGGATGTAGGCAAGGTGGAAATGGGAAGGCTGACAGGCAAAAGTTGACTCTACTTTTAGGCTTAAACTCATGAACAAACATGTGCGATGGCCAGAATTTTGGATCACTCTTGAATGCGTCATGAGGCACATTAATTTTGAAGGATGATATTTCCCGAGGGGTGGAGAAATTAAATTTGCTTATTGGTACGGATGCAGAAGATTTACTCGCAATGTAAGCTGCCAAAGACTCACAAGTGGTGTCTGAAGAAAGCCTAGACATAAAAACTTGTTTTCGAGGCGGAACAACAGTTAGTGTTAGAGCTGGAGGAGACGAAAGCGGTTTGCTGTTCGAAGTCTGAACTAAGTTTCTCGAGGATCTACCTTTGCGACCAGGAGCTGCATGAGCAGAGAGTAGAGACAATAGGGTCTGTAGACAGTACCTCAGAAGGAACCAGAGGGGTAATATTGGGACAATCACTTGGTGATGGTGATAGGGACAGCATTGGGGATACGACTAAAAATTGAGACGTATCCTAAACTGTCGAAAGTGATTGAGCAGGTTTAGAGGGGAGGGGAGAGGGAACATTTAAAAAACGAGACTCTAGCCCGCGCTTAGGAGTAGAGTCAAATTTACAATCGCTAAGCAACTGAATGCTCGAGTCAAAGTCACTCGAAAGTTGCTTAGCGACATTGTTGGGTTTTATACATTCTAGAAAAATCAATTTGAGTCTCAATACAAACTGGACATGACCAGCACAGTCCGCCACAGTCCTTTTTAACTGCAGCGGATATTTTGTCGCAATCACGCCCAGTGAGGCCTGCACATTTAGCATGCATCATATTCTCGCATAACCAGCAATTAATAAATTGTGGTGGTGCAGAATTATCAGCCTGCTTAAAAGAGCATGATTGTTTGCAGCACGTCATATTGACTACAGGGGTCAAACCTAATGTAATTCAAAAAGAGAGCGCAAAGCAGAGAAAAAATGGTGCACGAAACAGAGCAAGCAAACGCTTAAACGAGAGAAGTTTTACACAAACAATTTTTGTGTAAAAACAAAAAGTAACAACAACGGTTTGCGTGAGCGTGATGAACAAGGGCACACAAACAATGCGAATGGAAGCGCCAAATGCAGATAAGTAAAACTGGCACTAAAACAATACAGGGTTGATGGTTTTGTAAGCCAACTTACAAAGCGCAACATAAAGCGCCTTGCACAGCAAAATAAAACTTTTTAAATAGAGCACAAAAAGAAAGTAAAATATTTAAAAAATGCAATTAAATACCGCAAAAACAAATTAAAGTTTTGGAGCACAAGTAAAACACGTCAATCACTCTCAAGCTGAGATCTCTCTCTCGAAGAACTACTTAATCCGTCATCATTGCGTGCTAGCACCTGATAGCGGCACCCCAAAACTGAGAGAGGTCTTTGAGGCAACATGTAAGACTTCGATAAAAAGATTACCTAATGACATTCTACAATTCGGTTTACGGTACAAGGCGATTTACCTGTCACAGCATCGACTCCCTTTCTAGCAACCAAATTCTTAGATCACCTGGCCACACTAAACACCAACAATAAGAATTTCTAATTCATCAGAAGTACTACGAAATTATTCTTGCAGCTGAATTAAAGCTGCAATAATTGTGGTCAAATAATGATTGATTTCTACAAGGAACTTGAAACGAAGATATTGTATTGAATATAAGTGAAAATATAATTCATACAAACAAAAAAAAAAATAGAATTGAGAGAAATCAAATCATTACTAAAATTAAGTGAAAGTAAAGAAAGACGATCGAAGGAAATAATATAATAGGAATATTTATAAATAAAAAAAAAGTGTTATAAAACATAACATTTTTTTAATAATTGTAAAACACGCGTAAAGCGATCACGAACCAGCTCACTGCATGGCAACTTAATAAAGCGCATTTAAATTCGTGAAGTATAAATAACCCAATCTTGTGAATCCTATACCTTCCAAGGTAAAAGGGCAAAACCAGCCACTGTTTTTTACAAAATAAATTTTGCAAATTAATTTTCAATATAAATAATCAACAAAAAAAAACACACGAATTCCTTCAATCACAAACTTCCAAAAACAATATAAATTTCCAATAATATTAAGCTCTTCAGATATCAACAAGTTACAATTCCCTTGCAGTCAAAAATTTTATGGCAAACCCTAGCAATTTAATCACACTCCAATGATGAATACTGAACATGTGCCACAACCACCAAACTCAACTTTACATCAACAACAACACAGACAAATGCAAAGGCAGCAAACACACCAACAACATAGAAGTATAGCAGAAGACACAAATTTAGCATCAATTAAATTTTAGCAGAACAATTACCCATATTGCTGAGACAAATCAAAAACCAATTTTCGTTTTTACCAGTGCAGAGAATTAAAATATCCATATTGAAAAATAAAATAAAATAATAAAATAAATTTAGATGACCTAGATAAAGTCCCTGATATTGTAAAAAGCTTGCGTGAGAGTTTTCCGGTGACCCAAGCGAATTTGGATCTTGGAAAAAGTGTGTTAACAGAGTATTCAAAACTTACGCGCATACCATCGCTACAGCAAAGTACTTTGGTATTCTACATACCGTGCGCATCAAAATCTTATTGAATGAACAGATTGCATTATAATCATACAATGTCCCTTTGAATTGGAATGCTAATTTCAAATGCCTCACATTACTTGTACAGACCAGCGAGATTTAAGCACACTAGAATATCAGATGCCTACAATAGCCCAAGGTCCGAACCAATCAGTTGAAGAATTCCATCAAGCTGTTTTTAGACACCTCTCTTTGATATTGAACAAGATTAGTTGTTTGGAGTTGTGTAGGGAATCGGAGCAACTTATGACCAAAATATATAGGGACGAGGCATTAGATTAAAAGATTTACCACGCTTACTAGGTATAAATTTTGCCCTCTACATTACACTTGTGCTTAAAGTTAGAGGGTCAAGCATACCGTTCGAAGCATGCATCGATGAAGACCTAGCAGCCCATCTTTAGAGATCACTCCAGATACCCAACAATGTACATTTTGAGTACTTCCACCCGGACCAAACAGTAATAAATTCGGACAAATGCAACATACGCAACAAAGACTATTTTGCCCAACTCAATTTTATAACATAGAGCCCTCATTGCCATATTTCGAATGTAAGTTGAGGAGCGGACAGATATTAAAAATATTTATAGATACAGGTTCCAATAGAAATAGAAATAGAATTTACATTCAATCGAAGTTAGTGCCGAACGCATTGGTAAATCATCCTTTGTTAAATCATAGTTTTAGAATCCATTCTATGCTGTCTGTCCACCCACTAAAAAATCGTTTTTGCTGCCAAAATTAAAAATATTTGATGCAATATTGGGGAACGATAGTCTCAAAGAATCAGGTGCAGTCATCGACACAAATAATAAAAACTTATATAAAAAAGAAATTCGAGTCCGTAGTTTGCAGAAAAACCAAACGAAAAACTAACCTAGACCACTAATGTTAAAGCAGAAATCTAAACTAACATAGACACACCAGTGTACGCAGAATTTTACCCATATCCAATGGCTTTGAAAGACGAGGTTAACAAACAGGTTAAAGAACTTTTAGATAAAAACATAATATCAATATGGATAGTACCTAAAAACTTTGACGCATCAGAAATAAGGAAATATAGAATGGTAATAGATTACAGAAAGTTAAATAGCGTGACAATAGCGGACAAATATCCAATCGCAGATATCAATTCAGTGCTGTTTTCCGTATTAGACTTAGAGTCAGATTTTGTTAAAGGAATGCGATATAGAGAAAACATCTTTCAATGTCAATAATGAGAAATACGAATTTACCAGACTCCCTTTTGGATTAAAGAACGCCCCCTCCATATTCCACCGCGAACTTGACGACATATTTAGAGAACAGATAGAAATAATCTGTTATATCTACATCGACTATTTAGAAACAGAAACTTTGATATAATATTTAAAACATTAACTTTGATATAATATTTAAAACATTAAATGCAGCCAATATCAAATTCCAATTAGATAAGTGTGAATTTTTCAACACTAAAGTAGAATTTTTGGGAATCGTCATCTCAGTCAACGGTATAGATACAAACCCAGCCAAAGTATCAGGATATTATAGGAGGTTCATACGGGGCTATGCGACAATAGCCAAACATCTCACGGCATTACTTAGGGAATACGATGGACGATTATCTAATGGGGCTTCCTCTAGGAAAATTATTAAATTAGACGATGAAGCTATTAAAGCGTTCGAACAACTTAAAAATGCACTCATATCCGACGATGTCATTTTACATTTTCCCGAATTTAGTAAATAATTCACATTAACCACAGACGCTTCCGACTGCAGGAGCAGTACTCAGCCAATCAGATAGACCAACTACGAAACTGCAAAAAAGGAAATGTTAGCCATATCCTGGGCGGTTAATTCATTTAAAGGATACCTATATAGTGGAACCAAAGTTAAGATATACAGATTCCATGAACCACTTACGCGATCAAAAGATGGAAATCATACTTGGATGAATATAATAAAGAATTGCTTTACAAGCCAATAAGAATATAATAGCAGACGCACTTTCTGGGGCACCGCAAGTATACGAAGTCCACTCGCTAACTGCAACATAGTGATAATAGCTCTGGTCACAATCTGAAACCCAGCATTGAGGTCCCCATCAACGCCTTTAACCATAAAATTCTCATTTTTAAAGAACACCCACACCATAACGCAGCAAACTTTTTCGGATAACGATTTCATACAAATTTTAGGGAAATCCCTAAATCCCTCAGCTATAAATGGTATTTACACTTCTGAAAATATAATAGGTTAAATTCAAAGAATATATCCAGAAAATTTCAGATCTTTTAAGGTTAGGTTCACTCAGACAAAGGTAGAGGATGTAATAAAAGAAACAGATAAGGGAGAAATCATCCTACAGAACTAAAATAGAGCACATAGAATTATCGAAGAAAACAAATTACAATTATCTGAAAAATATTATTTCCCTAAAATGGAACAGAGAATAACAGCTTTAGTAAAACAGTGTCAGGTATGCAAAGAAGGTATACAAGGCATCCCCCGAACCCAGAAATTGGAAAAACTTCAATTGATACATTTTCAAAGCTTGCTTAAGCAAAAATGATCAATTCACAATCAATCGAAAACATAAGAAAACCCCTACACGATATCTTATGTTATTTTGACGTACCAAAGTATGTTGTAAAAGATTACGAAAAATATCTTAGTTCAGCCACTAAAACCTTTATGATGAAACACCAGTCAGGCATTGAACTTTTAAAGCTCTGTTAACGGACAAGTTAAACGATTTCACTCTACCCTCGCCGATTTTATGAGATGTCTAAAAGCAAATCAAGAACATCGAACATTCGAAGAATTATTAATTATAAGTACAATTATTCAATACATTGAGTCAACCAAAAACGCCCACTAGAGGTATATTTTGGTAGAAATGTAATCTCTGACCCAGAGCAATACGACATAAGTAGACAAAACAACATTGAGAAATTAAAACAAAAACAATTGGCAGTTCTAAAAACACACAAAAAAGCACGTAACAAAATCAAAAATTACGTACCGGGAAAAAAATATTTGTTAAATTAAATACTAGACTAGGTTATAAACTATCCCCATGATTTAAACTGAAGGTGTTAAAGAAAATAGGAATACAACTATAGTTACTGAAGCAGAAAGGGTCGTTCATAAGAGTAACATAAAAAACGATTAACTTATGAAATCAAAGTAGAATGTTCGAGACTACCTAGGCATATAGCCAGAATGTCTGACTAGGCTGAACAAAATATATATGTAAAAATTAACAATAATTTCCATTCACCCAGACCAAATGTCGTCCGACTGCCGGTTTTATCCGATTATGAAGGAATCAGCCCATACCTGTCTAATCACTTTGCTTGAATCTATTGCAGGATTTTTCTAATTATCATAAACATACCCCTGGAATTGGCAACCACAGATATTACAAACTACGCCGACGCACACACCATAACTATTAAAAAAGGCACAGGAAAATTAAAAACCTTATCGACTAACATCATTTAATAGATTTAAGCAAATAGAAACCGAAGTTTTCAAAATACGCGAACATACCATAAATGACTCACGAAATTCAACAGGTGTTATTTGCATTAAGAACACTTATGCCGAAACTTAAAAAACTACAAGCAAGAACCCCTAATTTGATTGGATCAGCTTGAAAGTAGGTAGCTGGAAACACCGATCACTTAAAAATGATAGAAGCTAATTTTACAAACAATAACGACCATATTATTATAAATAATCAATTGCAAAATAGAATAAATAATCTGACAGCAATTTCCCATATGCTAGCCAACACAATTAGTAAGGACAATTCTTTAAGCATTGAGGTGGCAACTAGTTTACAAAACCAAGCTGTTAAAAAAAGAAATTGTCAATATTCAATATGATATTTAATGGGCAAAGTCCAATATTATAAAAACTCTCCTCTTAAAAGAAAATGAAATAAATGTAGGTCACAGAATCTTAAATGAAAGTTATGTAAATTCTTTGAAAGCAGAGGAAATGTAAGAATTTTTTGATATCTCTGTACAACACAATAAAACAACTATTATTTACATTATCAAAATCCCACAATAAGAATCAATTACATAAGGAACGACTTAATCAGCATAAACGGCAAAGAGTTCAACAATGAAGACGTCATTGACGCCGCTGACTCTGCCAACTAAACTGCCGCTACGAATTTGTCGCAGCTGCCTCTGCCCACAGGGTCTCTTTAAGTTCTTGTACGCTTAGTCTAAAATTGATTCTTGAAGGAAACAAACGTGTTCAAAATTAACTTATACATCATAGAATCCAAAAGAGGACCAGAAGCGGTCAATTATACTGTAAGGTGATTGAAGTACTCAATTTACATATCGGTTACTATTTGCAACATTATGGTCGATAAATCAACTCTGACAAATATGGAAAGAAAATAAGTAGAGAAGAAGGTCATCGACCGGCAAGAGTGGGCGTTTTACTCGTTCTCGTTTTCTTAAAGCTTAACAAGGCTCGTAAAAAGCTTGTAAAATGCAACAAACTATGAGCAAAATAATATAATAATTTGACGAAGCAAGTACTTGGTTTGACGCATGATAATTCATGATGATAAGTCTGATTGCAAAGAGTCAAAGATTGTGGCGAAATTGCGTAGTCCCTAATGCAAGGTGTGAAGCATGTATGCAAGAGCGAAACGAGTAGCTGTGTATGGCGTGTCATTGGACGAAAGCGCAAGCAAGACCAACGTATTAAATTGTGTGTAGCAGCGGCTGGGTAGTACGCAATTTCAACGTCTGATGACATAGAAGTGAATTGTTCCGATTGCGGAGCAGAGTCTACTTGGCAAAAGACTTAGGACAGACAGCGCGGAATTTGGCGGCAAAGAGATTGTGGTTATGTCAGTAACGTCAGCCGAGAATACTGGGTGTACAAGATTGCAGACGAGTAACATAGATTTTATAATTAAAAGTAATTATAAATGATTGTTATTACTGTTTTGTGGTGAGAGTTTAATTATTTTATTTATAATTTAAATGGGAGTAGTTGTAGAAATTATGCTTGAATTAAAATTTTAACCAGAACCTATATTCTGATTGGATATTTTTAGGTAGGAAGCTAACTCTGAAGGGTAGACTCCTCAAACATTTTAATTTGCAAACGAACAACATTTAGTTTGAGGGATATTGAAAGGTCATTTTCTTATTTTAATGGATCCAGTCAGCCATTTATTGAATAATGGATTCAGGATTTCGCAGATAGCACTGTCGCGGTGCAGTGGAATGATCTTCAGAAGTTACTTACTCAAAGCAATAGTTAAAAGGGGCAGCGAAAATATTTGTGAGAATTCAATAAATTAGGTGTCACTTAAGCAAGCATTGTTGTCGGAGTTCTAGACCGAAGTTTTCTCAACCGAGGTTCACTGCATGTTGCGAAACAGCCGTAAACTTCACAGTATCGACTTATTAATTTGGATGAAACAAGCTTAATAGAATAATATATAGAAGGCATACCTGACTCAAAAAGTAGTAAAAGAATTTTTATCTAGCAAAAAGTAAAAGAGCCAATTAAAGTTTGTGAGAAAATTCGTAGTAGGCGCCTCAAGGGCCTGGTGCGATCAAAACTCATAATGGCGCCGCAGACAAGAAACCAGATTTGAATAAAGAGCAGAAACGGAAATGTTTTAAATGTGGCGACCCAACACATTTGGAAAAAGAATGTAAGCAGCCGATGAAATTTTTCAAGTGGGCCAAACCAGGGCATAGAGCAGCCGACTGCCCAGGTATAGGTGAAACAGAGAAAAATAAGTCAAAAATTATAAATAATGAACATTGTCGATAATGGTTGGAAAAGCATTGTTAAAGAATTGTCCTGCAATTCTTCCGTACTAATTGATACTGGTAGTAACCTTTGTTTAATGCGTGAAGATGGGGTCGGAAAACTAGAAAATTTTAAACTGACCAACGAAAACCATTCCTTTGTTGGTCGTTGCATTTGACTATCGCACCCTAGCGATTATTAGCGCCAACGCGACCTTGGGGGAAATTGATCGGGGGAAGCAGCTCTGATCATCGCCGATAACGAGAGAGAGCGTAAAAGTCGGCAGAGCCTTTCTAAGTGTGACTGTACCACCTTTCAAGAAAAATGCCAGAGAGAGAGAGAGAGGAAAAGAGAAAAGTTTAAAGAGAGGCTCACCACGTTTTTTGGCGGGAAAGCCAATGACCGCGGTGACTGGCTTTAAATCGACACAGCTGAGCAAGAAGTGCACAAGTGAATAGTGCACAGAGGTTAAATCTAACCTTTTCTTTTCCATTTTTCTTTTTCTCGTTGTGTGAGCGTACATATGTCGTCGTAAGTTCTTGTCTAAGCTAAAGTGACCGTGTACTAATATTAATATTTTTAATAGGTGACCAACAGGTGGTCACGCCGCAATTATCAGCATATATCGGCAATTATTAGCATATATCCGGCATCAGGCATCAGTTATCAGCATAAATCATCAAATTTTTTTGTCGAGATCGGCCGTAACCTGCGTGCAGCTGCACCACCCAAATCGTTGGCCATTCCTATTCAAGTCCTGCAAGCTTCGCATTGGGAGGCACGGTACCAGATCACATATTCGGCATCTCTCTTGGATCAGCACCACCATTTACATCAGAGTAAGTGCGTTCCGTTTAAGTCGGGCTCGGCCTTTGCCTGCTGCCAATATACCTTTGGGTCACCGCGTGACCCAGGCCAAGTCTGCCCAAACTAAATTGGTTAGCCACTAAGCCCCGGCTGAATTTCTTCGTCGCGGGCCGCGGCAAATTTAAAGCTCTACCGCCAAACGGCTACCACGAGCGCCGCCGTTCAAATATAATACGCCTGTCACTGTCTATTCGTCTAATGTTTAAATTTAATGTTATTTATAT